>PVJC01042024.1:0-15107 GCA_004026665.1 Murina feae
ACCACGAGGTGGGGTTTTCCCTGCTTTCTGGTGGCTGGAGGAAGATGGGCAGTAGGCAAGCTTGGGAGGCAGGCAGCACCCAGCCCTGGCCACAGCTCAAAAAAGAGAACAACATGCAGGGGAGGGCAAGAGTCTAAGAGATCAACATAGAGGGGGTGCCTGCTCCAAGCCTCCACAGTGTGCCTGGTGGCAGGTCCCCAGCAGGTAGACACACACAGGAGGACTGCTCCGAGCCTCAGATGCAGCTGGGGGCAGGTCCCCAATGGCCACACACACACACACACACACACACACACAAAAGGCACCTGGCAGACTGGGGCCATCATAGGACATCCACTGAGGGGTCCCAGACTGTGAGAGGGCACAGGCCGAGCTGAGGGACTCCCTCCACCCCGAGTGCACAAATTTTTGTGCACCGGGCCCCTAGTAATAATAATAATAATAATAATAATAATAATAATAATACTGCTTGAATTCAAATAAGCAGAACAGATGTTCCTCATGTGTTATGAGTTGAAAACAATGCCTTCAAGTTTGAGACTTAGTATATGTTTAACAAAAAACTCTCAGGTAATTTTCTGTCTCTCTTTGGTCACTTTTAAGATTCTTACTTTGTCATTGGTGTTTGCCAATTTAATTATTATGTGCCTTGGTGTTGGTCTTTTGGGTAAGGTGATCAGACATCCCTTCCCGCTTTTGGCGGGACAGTCCCCATTTTTAACAGTTTGTCCCATGTCCTGCGGCATTTTAAAAAAGTCCCGGTTACTCTTTGTAATATTTTAAGTAACAATAAAAAAAAGAACACCCCCCCCTCCCCGTCAATGGTGTACTACTTTAAATCTGGTCACCTTACTTTTGGGGTTCATTTTGTTTGGGACTCTGTAAGATTCTTGGATTTGTGTGAGTTTTTTCTTCCCTATATCAGGGAAGTTTTCTATCATTAATTATTTCTTCAAGCTTTCTATTCCCTGTTCAGTTTCCTCTCCTTCTGGCACCCCTATTACATGGATGTTGTTTTTTTTCGTGTTGTCCCAAAGTTCTGTTAGGCTCTCCTCCTGATTTTTAATTTTTTTTCTAGAAGCTGCTCTGCTTTGGTATTTTTTCCTACCTTGTCTTCTAACTCACTGATGTAATCCTCTGCTTCTTCTAGTCTACTGTTGATGCTTTCTATTGAGTTCTTTATAGCAGTGATGCCATTTTTCATTTCTTCATGGTTCTTATTCATTTCCTCTTGGTTCTTACACATATTGTTGAATTTGTCTTCCATTCTTTTCATCCACCTTATGACCATTTCTCTGAATTTCTTCTCTTACAGGTTGATTGCCTCCATTTTGTTTACTTCTTTTTCTGGTGATGTCTGTTTTTCTTTCATATGCAGGCTGTTTCTTTGTCTCCCCATGATCTCTCTTCTCTGGGTGTCTGGTTATGTAGTTCTCTCTCTCCTTTCCGTGAGGAGGTGCAGGGCTCGTCCGAGTTCACATATTCACACTGCCTGGGGGTCCAGTGTTCCTGGGTTCATAGCTGGTCCCTGGCTGCTGTGTTTGCAGCATCCCTGGATGTATACACTTCCGATAACAGCCTCTCTCAAAGGATCTGCGTTGTAGGCAGCAAGAATGGCAACAGGTGTCTGACCAGTGGGGTCAGACCAATCTTGGGTTCAGCAACCTTGAATCTTAGGTTCTCCTAATTGGTACTATTAATCTCTTAAGTGGCCTCAGGCAAGGTGTTTTCTAGTAGGGTGTGTTGACTGTCTTCCCTCCAGGCAAGGCAAATGTCTATGTGGGAAAGATGTTCTCTGGTTGTGCGAGGGAATGACTCAGCCCAGGAAACTTGGAGTGTATGCCTTCTGAGCTCTATTCCCCCAGTCCCCAATCCTGGGTCTGCTCTCACAGCTCCAGTCCACTTCACCCTCCCTCTGCCAGAGCACAAAGGGGGTGACTCCACTGGGAATTTTTGTGCATTGACCCTTTAAGAGGGTGCCCAACCTTTCAGCTGCCACTCCCTGGCAGACAGCACCCCCGCTGCCTTTCACAGCTTGAGATTATGTGAGTACCCTCCTCAGTTTGGTGCTCTCTGCTGGGGTGCCCAGCTCTGGGATTAGATCCCAGAATTCTCAGTGGCACCCCCTCCCCCAGCTGAGATGTCTCTCTGGGACTTCAATTGCCATTTGCAGGTACCTGGCCAGCCCTTTCATGCCCCTGCCCCTCCTACCAGTCTCTATGCTGGCTCCACCTTCGGTCCTTGGGTATCAGGGTTCTCTCCTGTGAGTTTTCCGTTGATTATTCGGGAAGTATTTCCATATTTCCATTGTATTTCCAGCTTGTTCCTGAGAGCATGACCACACAGTATCCTCCTACTCTGCCGCCATTTTTAATCCCCTTTTTGCCATCAATTATGACCAGATATATGGTTCTTTTCAGCATAGTGGGGCTTGGAGATTGGTGGTGAGGTAAGCCCAGAAGAAAAGAAAAAATTAATTTTGGACATTTAATATAATTAGAAAAATTTTCAAAAATGGGTTCTTAGAAATATACAAAACTGTTCCACAAAATAGCTAACTTCAACTTGAACCAGTCCAAGCACTGGGATGGATATAACAATGACAGAACTTTAGCTATATTCTCTGACTTCAGGACCCCATCCACACCATAGAAGAACTTAACATCAAAACAGGAAGACAGAATAGAAACTATTATCCAACAGTCTCATTTCACTGATGAGGAGAGAGGCACAGGAGTCTCTTAGATGTGTTCAAGACCACACAGTGAATTTGTCACCAGGCAGAGCTGAGACAAGAACCTTACCTTTCATTGCTTTACTCTGGGAGTCCAGTAAATGAAAGAGGCAGAGATCAGAATAGAAAAACATTATTGCCCTTTGACAATAATGGCGTAAAATTAGGATTCTACAAGAAAAACAAAACTGGCATGTCCTTTCATTCCACAGCACCAGCTAACAGCTCTTTTTGTATTAAAGAGTTAGTCTACTTGATCCCAAAGAAGAGAAACACAAAGCATGAAGCCACAAAGAAAGTCTTAATGAATCCAGGAAAGGGCCAAGGGCATTGAGAAACTGCCCTACAAGGCCAAGCAGGAAAGACCAGAGCAAAATAGTTGGGGAAGATGAAGTCATAGAAAGGATGCCAAATTATCAAAGTCTACAGAGAAACTCCTGAAGGCCATGGATCCAAGGAACTTAGACATGTCCTTAAAATTTTGGAGTATAAGAGAGGATCATGCAATGCATATCAGGAAAAAATATAGGCAAATAAAAGATAGCCTTACTGTACACAGTGGATACTAAATACCCAATAAGCATGAAGATAATGTGCAAACCTTCTTCTTCCAAAGGGTGTTATGAAGTTACAAAGCATTTCCCAAAGAACTTCAAATAAACCAATCCCTGGTTTAATAATAATTATAATAAATCAATAAGAGCTACCATTTATTGAGTTCTTACTATGTATCAGGTACCATGCTGAGCTCTTTACATGGCTTTCTCATTTCATCCTCACAAGTACCCTATGACTACTTTTCAGATGTAGAAACTGAAGCTCAGAAAGGTTAGGTCATTTGCCCTAAGATTATTCAGTGGTGTAACCCATCTTCAAATCCAGGTCTCCCTTAATTGCAGAGCACAGAAATACTCCATCATCCTGCCTATGTAATTGCAATGGCTTGGTTACTTGGGACTCTCCTTCTGGCAATAAAGATATCTGACAAAAGTGATGTTCTAGAATGTTCATTACAGTTGGTGAGAAAGATTAACTGGAGAGAGAGAGGCCCTGGAACCAGGGAGCCAGTTAGGAGGCTGAACCAATGAAAGGGGACAAAAACAAAAATTTTGTGAAATCACTGGAAGGAGGAATTGGCAGACTCTAAAGACATATGATATCCTATGGTGCTGGACGTGGCTTTTTTTCATTTAGCACATCATGGAGATCTTTCCTTGACAATATATATAGATCCATCTTACCCTTCTTATGATTGCTTAGGCTTCTAGTCTGTGAGAGCACCACTATTCAGTGAACACTCTGGGAATACAGATATCTTTGCATATATATTGAATTCCAAGCAGTGGAACGTCAGGTTGAAAGAAACTTATTTTAAATTTTGATAGGCTTTTTGAGAAGATTTTCATAGTTAAGATGAGTAACATTTTAAAATTAGGATAGGAAAGAACATTTCTTGGTGTTAGGGAAGGATATATTATAGCAGAGGTAAATGGGTCGCCATTCAAAAGTGTAATAAAGCATAGACAGGGCCTTCCATACTTTTCTAAACCAAACAAGCACACATGTTGTCACAGCTAGTGACAGGAAGAAAGGGAACAGAAGCCATGGTCACCCTCTTGAAACCATTTTCAAATGTTGGAGATCTGTAACTCATCTACATTCCTCAATTTTAAAGGAAGAGAAACTGAGCTGGGGTGTTCAGCAGCTGGATGGCGGTGGCCTTCATTTAATATAGCAGACAGCCTTTTGAGAGACTCCCAGAAGGAAGGCTGGCAAACAGAATGGAGGGCAATTTTCAGACATAATAGCAACTTGACTTTATTAGTAGCTTTGAGACTGTTGGCTATTGTTTTCAGGCAGGGGATCTAAATAACTCCTTAAAAATAGCTCCCAAAGGGAAGAGAAGATAAACTCGATTATAATCATTAAGTGTACTGATATGACCCTCCCCCCCCAGTGACATTTTAATACACTGCTAGAAGAGCCAGTTCTGTTTGGCAAATTTCCATCATTAACTGTCTGACCAAAAAGCTGCCTGGCCCTGGCACCCAGATCCTGGGCATCATAAACCAGGTAAGAAATAGGAAATGGACAGGAAAAGGAGACAGCTGAGTGCCAGCTTTCTTTCCCAGATAGACAAGTTGCAATAGTTAAAATGGCAAGAAGTTTTTAGGGAGAGACCTATGTGTGGAGACACTAAGCCTACTTTTTAAAGCATGCTTCTCCCCCCTCCCAAGAATGGATTACTAAGCAGAACATCACTCAACAAATACTGATTGAGACTACTATGTGCCAAGAACTATGATAGGCATTAGGAGTACAGTGTTGAACAAAACAAAAGTGTCCCCAACCTTCAGGAAGTTTACTATATCATAGAAAAAATAAGTAATAAACAAACATGCAAATAAATTCATACTTACAAATAGTAATGAGTGTTTTGAGGAGAAAAAAAATGTTCTATGCAAGAGAAAATACAAGTGGATCCTGGGCTGAGGAATGAGGATAGCCTTGCCCAGGTAGCCTGACATTTAGAGTGAGCTCTGAATGAAGAGAGAGGGACCAGTTGCTTAAAGAACCAGAATTGGGGAATAGTCTTTAAGACTGAGAGAAATGTGTGTGAAAGGAGTTTGGGGAATCAGACTCTTAAAGTAGCTGGTCAGACAAGGGACCACCGGGGAGGTTTTCTACCTTTTGTTCCCACTGAACAAACCAAAGAGCCCAGAGATGCAAGTGAGTTCCAGAGACCAACCTGGAAAAGTTGCCCAATGAAGATACATGGTGACAGCCTGCTTATAGGTTCAGTCAGTTCAGTAAGGTGAGCTTCCAAAATATTCTTAGACCATACCGCCTCAGAAAATCATGTCCCAGTGAATTCCATTTCTGCCCAATGCTGTCCATCAGCCTACTTGCCCAAGAGCTGTGCCTCACCTTAGTTAGGGTTAATTATTGAGGCAGTGCTGGCCTTCAGGAAAAGTGCAAGCAGCAACAGAGAGTGAGAGCAAGAACTGGAGCCAAGGAAGCAGGCCCTGCCAACAACTTCCGCTCCTTCCCTTTCCTTCAGCATGGCTTCCCAAGGAGCCCCTAGTGACTGTTTATGGTGAGCTGTTTGTTTCGCAATTGACAAAGAAGGAGGGAGCCCTTTCTGACATTTTTGCCCAAAGGCCCCAGATTTCTCAGTATGAAACTGCCAAATACGTAACTTTGGGTGGATATTTGGCTGAATCACTTTGAAGGGCCTGTCAGTGCCTAAAATGGAAATTGTTAGAAAGCAGAGGAGGTTGGTTGCCAGCAACCATGAAATGGTAATGACCAAATCATTTATTTTTTTGCAATGAAATGTCATTTCCTAACACTACAAAAGCAGGGTTTTTTTTCTAGTTTAAAATTATTGACTACCTATTTTAAAAAATCTTTGACAGTAATTGTGTGTGCCATGCACATGTGCATACATGCCCCCATCCCTCTCCCACCCTCGTAAATCAAACCTCCTCCACTTTCCTAGAGCCCAGCTGCAACCTGGGATGAATTAAGAGGTTGGCTGATTGTGAAAGGTAATCAGGCTTTAGCCACCCTATAAAATGAAGGGGGGTTCATTTGGTTATTTATAAGATGGTGTATGGCCAGCTTTACCACATAGGAAATTAGTAGACATATACCCAAAAACATGATGTAGGGTTTTTACCAAACTGTGCAAATCTAGCTATATTTGCACATAAGAGACATAACACTTAATAAGATTTAACTGTGTATCTGCTTAGCGCAGGCAAGACCTCTAATTCTGTACCATTTATTTTTAAACTCTGGTACTTTTTTTTTTTTTTTAGTTTAGGAGGAAGAAACTGGAAAATACATTGTGGGCTGACACTAGGGAATGGGAGGGGATCTACTATTTCTTTGAAAACAGTCATTAAGATACTGTTCCCTAGGGCAAATTCTTGGGCAGCTTTAACCACATACAACTCCTCAGGTCCTTCTTTATGATTTTCCATATTGACTCTTGTGTTGAGATCAGTGAAAATTTATACTACCATAAAATTTATTTTAAAATAATACTTTATAAGCCTTTTGGCTTGAAAAGATCTCAATAATGTCTGCACTTTCAAAATTGAAAAGTAAGATGCTTTCATTCAGCTCTCATTATATTATATTATACTTTCAGAAGAATCTTTGAATCATAGTCATCTGTCCAAAGTTTTTGATCAGCTTCTTTTCCACAGGAATAGTGTTGCCCAAAGTCATTTTTTATTATTAGTGTGGGATCCATTTTGTAAGCAGGTCTGGTGTTTGAAAAAAGTTATAGGGACATTACCATTTAACCATGGATCTTGGTCATTTGAATGTGGTAGCTGGTTTGGTATCTCACAGCATGTGAAGCTCATACTTATGGAGCCCCTGTTATGCAATTATCTGGGCTAGCCCACAGGAAAAAGTGGCTCTGGCATGGGTGAGTTCCTCCTTCTGATTCCCTTAGAGTTGGCTAAAAGGGGAATTACAAATTAGGCCAACTCTGTAATTTCTGTCCCTTTACCAAGTTTTTAAAACCCTGTAACCCTCAGTCCACATGTATCTAATTTCTCTTTCTCAGCTTTAGTGTCCTCATCTATAACATGAGGGACTTTGACTAGACAAGCTATAAATTCTTCCCAAACTCTGACATTTGACAAATACAATGCATTTATTAACACAGAGGAATGTGGCCAGTTTCCAACACTTTCTTTAATTTGGGGAAACCCATTTTATACAATGTTCTTTCCCTATGATACCCTTTCAAGAGGAAAACATGACAAATTTCCAGTGTCATAAAGTCAGCAATTGGCAGCTCTGCATGAGGAAGCTTTTTTCTCTATAGAAGGGGCACAGAATGCCATAGAAACCAAGGCACTCAGTGGCACCTCACAAGGTGTTACAGGAATATGAGGCAGGTAGAGTGCAGGCAGTCCTTACAGAAACCAGAATCAGTACCATCTCATTCCTCCCAGGAAGGTGGCCCCACTCAGAAATATGATATTTCAGAGAAGATTCCTAAACCTGGGTTAGAACAACAGCTCTCCTGCTTACTAGATGTTTAACCTTGAGCAAGTTAATTAACCTCTATTGCCTCAGTTTCCTAATTTGTAAAATATGAATAATAGCTTTACTATTATGAGGACTAAATGAGGTCAAATGAATAAGTAAAGTGCTTAAAACAATGACCAGCACATGCACATTGAATGTTCAGTAAATATTAACAGTTTTCATGATTGGGCACACAAATCCAGGTATATAACCAGGAGTGAGAGTGTCATGTTACCCAGGCTGTTCTCTCTCATGTGTCCAATACTCTCTGTGATCTAGGGCAACTTTTGTGAGGTGTCTGATCTGGAATATGTAACGTTCTCTTTCCCACAGAGCTAACTTTCCAGTTAATAGCTAGTTTATCCCAATCTTAGTCTTCTTAGGGTCACACATCAGTGATAGCAACGAAAAGGGTGAAAAGCTATCTGATGACAGGACAAATTTGGTCATTTAAACCTAACCAGTTGTCTCCCTTGCTTATAGAGGACTTATTAGAATTCAGATTTGAAGGCTCTTGGAGTTGACAAAGGAGTTTTAGAAATCAATGTTTCCTGGGGGTTCTCCATGTGTACAGAGGCCCAAGCAAGAGAAAAGAGATTGTGTTTAGACTCAGAGAAGACATTTTTACCACAGATGGATAAAATTTTGGTCCACTTTCCCAAAACAGGTAGTGTCTTTCCTTGGTAAATTGGGAAAAGGATAAAAGAATAGCTGGCCATCTGCTCTAGATTGTCTCATAGACCATCAGAGCAGGTCATTTTATCCCAGGCCTTGATTTTAAGGAGGAGAATGCTAAGAACCAGAGAGAGGGAACAATGTAGCTAATTATTGACAGGATAAGTACTAAGCCAACAGATCATGCCACTGCACCATATTGGTCTCTCAAGGCACTCAAACTGTTGTCCCTTTGAGTTCTTGGAATGTTCTGTAGTACCAACATACTAGAAAGTAATTGAGACCCACTTAGAAGGACTCAAAGGTGTTGTGCAGTGTCCAACTTGAAATTCCTCCAATTTATTCATCTGATTTTGGAGTTCGGGTTGTATAAGAGGTTTAGCCAAGCTTCCTTACTCAACTGACTGGTCTTCTTAGCTTACCCTTTGAAAGCAGCTGCGGTTAAAGCAGAGTTTGCTGACTCAGCCCTTGTAGTAAGGATGACTAAACACAAGAATTTCCCTTGGGGTGGGGGGAGGGTGGAGGGATGGAAAGTATCTTTCAAATGCATTTGTTTCAAGGAATCATTCTGATATGTTAGGAGCTGGCCCACTGTGGACCCATGAGGAAAAGCAGCAGGCTGTCCCTGGTCATCACCAAGACAGGATTTGCAAATGTTTCCTTTCTTTTTTGCTAAACAACACTGTGGCTGCCTCGGCTCCATTTTGGTCTGGCCAGCATTTACAGAGAGCTTCATCTGCCAACTGGTATAGCCCAAAGCCAAGGGGAGCAGATGTCTCCCCTGACCAGAGAGGCCTTTCACATTCCCCAGCTCAGAGGCCTTCCCCCAGGGGTGAAGAAGCTGATCTGCTTTATCTCAAGACAGCTTTAATTCTGAGCCCACCTTGAACTCGAAAGAGAGGATCATTTATGCTGACTGATCAGAAAACAATGTGGGCTGGCTTCCATCTCCAGAGTACACTCTGGGAGTTTGCAATCTGGAGTAAAGTCATCATTTTTAGGTCTGAATACCACACAGACATTGGACAACTTTAGGAAACGAACATTGACCTACAGCTGGATTGCTCACCAGCTTAAGGCATTAATTCAGTGAAACTAAAATTTGGATAAATATTTCAAGGCTCTTGGCTAGGAAGGAGTCTGCCTTGCTCAATTAGAAAGTTGGAGATACCTGGTGCATTTGGGGGTGACACATTTTTACAACTTGCAATTTAGAAAAGGGAGGTGGGGAAAGAGGGAGAGTACATGTATCCAGCCATCTTCTGAAAGCCATATACAACTTGAGCAGTTCAGACATAGAGGAGTCAAGTCTGAGGATCCTGCCTCATCTTCTCTATCCCCTTCCCATTCCCACTTATGTGTTCACAGGAGAAAACAGGACCACTGCCTTTGAGGTCTCAAAGAGGGTCGAGGATTTATTTTTCATAAGTGAGTAACAATTTTCTTATTCCAATAGGGAGAATGTTCTGAGGCAGGCAATATAGAATATTGGAAAACTATCTGATCTAGGGGGAGGAGGAAGAGTGGAAAGGGAAAGTTTTCCACTTCTTTGCCACCTAGCAGTGTGAGTTTGGAAGTGTTATTTTATTTTTCTAAGTCTGTTTTTTATTTTGTAAGCACTCACTTGAGTTACATATAGTTCATTGTAATAATACGATCTCAATAAATGTTTTCTGAATGAGAAAGAAAATTTAAGCAAGGGACCAAGTGAATGGCAAAACAATAAGTATTTGTGTAGTTCATAGAGCTGGTTTGAAACAAATGAAATAATGGTTGTGAATTCTTCTGTTTATCTAATACTTCATAGTAAATAATTTATACACTTGCTATCTTATTTGAATATTATAAGATGCTTGTGAGATAAGCAGAGTACAGATTGTTATCTCTGATAGAGAGAAGTGAGGCTAAACGAGGTGAGGAGGGACTACATGAAAGAACTGGAATTGCAGATCCAGTGCTCCTTCAAATATACTACACAAACTCTTATTTTCAAATAAAATTTTTTTTCAAAAAAGAGAGTGCTATAGGATTATTGCATCAGATCTATGCTTTGCAACCTTTGTATGAGGGCTCAAACATTGGAAGTGGGTTCAGAAGAAGAAATAGCAGGCTATGAGTAACAATGGTATTGAAGATTACAGAAAGACCTTGTCTATTCAAAACACTAGAAGGGGAAAATGGCCTTGGAATGATTTGGGTTGGGATTATCTAATATTTTTGTAAAAAAATAATGGAGCCTGTGGTTGGCAGAGAATTAATAGCTGCAATTTGGATTAACATGGGCAAGTGTAAGGAGCTTGACTGTAGACTCCAGTGAGCAAGCCAATATATGCTTAGTCTGTCCCCATCAGGTACCTGGCCTCTCATGAAGACAACAGCTGCTTAGGAGGAGTGGACTTGTGGTATGAATCTTCTATAGGTTTACATAGTTCTTAGACCTTTTTGACTATAATCCAATCCCCATCCAGTAAAGCCACTCCCATTTGCTGAGCAACTGCCCATCTTCCAATGACAAAACAAGACCCAACTTACTACCATTCCATGTGTAGTTTCTTTCTCTGTATTATGGTGAGTTATGATGATAACATGTGCCATCATCATTTCTGACTGCATGAGGCACAACTGCAAATGCACCTCCCACAGGCAATTAGGCATGCTCTGTAAAAGTTATATGACAACAATTTTCATAAAGCAAATCTTGTTTTGCCCTAGGTTTGCTTGTTATCTAAAGGAATCATTGTTCCCTAATTTATCACTTTGAAAACATAGAATTAGGGTTGCTTAAAGCAGGAGTTTTCAATCTGAGGTCTGTAGTTCTTGGCTGAGATACAGAAAGCTCTGTGAACTTTTCTGAAACAATGTGCAAAATTGTGTGTTTGCATTTATACATTTTCATGAGAAGAGTTCAGCTTTCCTCAGATTTGCAAAGGTCAAAAACTAGTTGCTTAGAGAAAGGGGGAACTATAATTGTGTTCATGAATCTCACAATATACAACTTCAACTGCAATTTATTAAGAAGGTAGCTTTGTCTCAATTGTCATGGACTAGTTCTCTTCCCCTCTGCTGCCTCTGAAGAATGGGTTCCCATTGGACATGATGCCAAGCTTTGATTTTCTCCCTGCCCTATTTACAGGTTAATTGCTGCACCAGTAGAATTAGAGTGATGATTGTTGTAGACTGGAATAAGGAATTTTATAAAAATTCCAAGTTCTTATCCTCAGTTCTCAACCCCAGAGTACAATGTATAAGGTAGACATGTTTGTTGCATGGCATGAGTTTTAGAGGCAGACAGCTCTGTCATCATGGGCCTCGGTTTCCTCATGAGTATAATAACAGGGGTTTTGTGAAGATTATACGTGAGATAAGGGCTATAATGTGCTTGACACATAGTAAGTGCTAAATAAATATCAATGCCAACAGTATCTGTACCAGGTAGCCAAGTCCTTCATAAAATCCAAAGGTTTTTGCTGAGGACATGGATAGCTCTGTCTAGGAGCCACCTTGCTGCTTAGAGCAATGCTCAATGACCCATTCATGGGCATGGGAACAAAATCAATTGGACCTTGATCATTTTGTCAAAATATAGCCTTTGCCCTGACCGGTTTGGCTCAGTGGATAGAGCGTCAGCCTGCGAACCCAAGCATCCCAGGTTCGATTCCAGTCAAGGGCATGTACCTTGGTTGCGGGTATGTCCCCAGTAAAGAGTGTGCAGGAGGTGGCTGATCAATGTTTCTCTCTCATCGATGTTTCTGACTCTCTATCCCTCTCTCTTCCTCTCTGTAAAAAAATTAAAAAAAATGTATTTTTTTAAAAAAAACATAGGCTTTGGCCTATTTGACACTTGTCCTCTGCTAAAAGCTGTTGAGGAGCCCTTAAACTATGTTTAATTATTGAACTCAGCAGTTCTATGTAAGGATTTGGGCTATGTTTACAGGAGGCCAGGACAACTAACATAATCAAATCAGTTCTGAACCTTCAGTTGGTGCTTTGGCCCAGCAACAATAACAGTGTCTCCAAAGGGCTTTTTCACACCTGTTCCTATCTGAGCCGCAAAACAGCCAGATGAGATCAGCAGGACAGAAATTGGAGAAGCCATTTATTGCAGCAATGATATAAGCAGGTCTGGAGTTTTGAGAATTTGGTAAAAATTCAGTGTTTTGCAAAAACAGGGAAAGACTTACATAGTCAGGTTGGGGTATTAAGAATTCCATGAAAGTAAAAAAAAATCACAAGACAGTATAATTATACACTGGATAGTCTGGTACAGTTGAGTGCTGAAAGACTTTAGAGAAGAGAAGACATAAGTTAGTTGCAGGACACAAGAAAGTCTTCCTAAAGAAGGTGGGGCTTTGGGGGGTTTAGAGAGGCAGAAGGAAGAAGGAAAGTGTAGCAGAATAAGCAAAAGCAGAGAGGCTGGAAAGAACATGCTATGGAATAGAGGAGCTTACACAATGGTTAACGGAGAGTTGTGGAGGGGATTTTTGAAAAGCAGTGGGGATTTTGGTTAAAGAGGTTATGGAGGCCCCAGTTGCCCAAACAAAAAGAGATGGGGACTGGAAGTAATGTGGTAGTCAGTGACCAGCTGAATGTGGCAATAGATGGGCAAGAAAATGGAATGAAGTCAGAGAGTCTGGTTGGGAGCTGGGAATAAGAATCCAGACTGAAATGATCAGAGTCTGGGCTAAGATGAGGCTGTGGAGGGGAAAATGGGGGATGACAGCAAAGAGTTTGCTGGTCTCTGGAGCTTGTGCCTAGAGCAGTGGTTCTCAACCTTCTGGCCCTTTAAATACAGTTCCTGATGTTGTGACCCAATCATAAAATCATTTTTGTTGCTACTTCATAACTATAATATTGCTACTCTTATGAATCGTAATGTAAATATCTGATATGCAGGATGGTCTTAAGCAACCCCTGTGAAAGGGTCATTCGACCACCAAAGGGGTCACAACCACAGGTTGAGAACTGCTGCCCTAGAGTAACACAAAGACTTTTCTCTATGTAAGGAGGAAACTGGTATTTCTCCAGAGTGAGCAATACTTCTTTCATACAGCAGCATGTTGCCTGCTTTAAGGCAACCAGACAAACTAACTAGAATGGAGTGAAACTGAGAGGTGATTCATCTTTGTGTTGCAAAATGGTTCTTTGTTGAAGGATGCACAGAGTGCTTTTTGACTTAGAAATTTCCCAGTTTTTTACTTAGAACTTCCCCTATATTTTTGTGCAGGTTAGTGCCCTGCCTTGAGACCCCTTTCTCAGCCCCTGCTCAGGGGTTCTACTTAATGTAACAGGGCTTGTGAAGCTTTTCAGGTATAAAAACAGCTCTCTCAGCCTGTGCATATTGGTCATGGATTTGGTCTAGTGCAGTGGTTCTCAACCTTCTGGCCTTTTAAATACAGTTCCTCATGTTGTGACCCAACCATAAAATTATTTTCGTTACTATTTCATAACTGTAATGTTGCTACTGTTATGAATCAGAATGTAAATATCTGATATACAGGGTGGTCTTAGACGACCCCTGTGAAAGGGTCGTTCCACTGCCAAAGGGGTTGAGACCCACATGTTGAGAATCACTGGTCTAGTGGTAAAACCAATTTTGTTGACATTTCAGCTTGGGAGATACAGAAGAAGAAGTCTGCAAAGGGGTCTCAGGATTCAGTTTCCTGGGTTTTCCTGAGCATTTTTTTCTCAGATTTGAGCATTTCCTTTGGGAGAGAAAACCCAGTCTTGTGAAGTGTTTCTCCACTACTGTTCAGGACATCCCCTGGGGGAAGGTTAGTGTGATCAATCACTTTAGCTGAGTCTCTGAAGCACCATTTCTACCAGCTATGAGTTTCTGAGAGGCCTAAGTCTGGTTCTATTCCCATATACCCCACTCTGCAAATGGGATGGCCAGACCACTCCCACCCCCACAGGGGTCAACAAAGGTAGCCAACAAAGGTTGGATTCAGCATAGGCTCAATGAAGGACCATACATCAGTTCTTGCCGGAAGAAGAGAATCTTGTTTTCACAAACTTTAAAAGAGTAATAAAAATGACTTTGTTGTGTTTGAACTGCCTTTGCTGGATGAATAGGCCCTATGGTTTCAGGGCTTAGAGAAGATTATGTAGAGATTGTGTATTTCCTTATGTATGTTTCTATATAGATCTATTTCCTTATATACATGTCCGAGAACTATTCACTGGTTCCCACTGAAACTGATTGCTCCATCTGTGTGACTTCTGCCTGTCCATCTACATGGTAAATCCTTAGCTTATATCTGAGCCTATGACCCTGAGGGGGTCCTATGCAGTTGTGTTTGGGGGCAACAGGCTAAACTAAGATCCTGATATTTTTGAAACTTTCTTGGATAGAAGCTAAGGAAGGAGAAACCCTGAAAAAAAATAGACACACACACACACACACACACACACACACACACACACTAAAGACCCGGTGCACAAAAATTTGTGCACTCCGGGGGTGGGGGGGTCCCTCAACCCGACCTGTGCTCTCTCACAGTCTGGGACCCCTCGGGGCATGTCCACTTGCTGGCTTAGACCTGCTCCCCGGGGGATCAGGCCTAAGTTGGCAGTCAGACATCCCTCTGGCAGCCCAGGAGCCCTTGGGGGGTGTCTACTTGCCAGCAGGGAGCAGGCCTAAGCT
>PVJC01042025.1:0-15106 GCA_004026665.1 Murina feae
CAGGCCCTTTGGGGGCCACTGGGGAGCGGGAAAGCAAGCTCTTGGGGGCTGGAGTCCTGCTTGGTGGCTCTCCAGACCCCTTCCGGGGATCAGGGAGCAGGAAAAGGCTGGCCTGACCATGAGGCGGGGTTTTCCCTGCTTTCTGGTGGCTGGAGGAAGATGGGCAGTAGGCAAGCTTGGGAGGCAGGCCGCACCCAGCTCTGGCCACGCTCAATAAAGAGAACAACATGCAGGGGAGGGCAAGAGTCTGAGAGATCATCATAGAGGGGGTGCCTGCTCCAAGCCTCCACAGTGTGCCTGGTGGCAGGCCCCCAGCAGGTAGACACACACAGGAGGACTGCTCCGAGCCTCTGATGCGGCTGGGGGCAGGTCCCCAGTGGCCACACACACACACACACACACACACAAGGCGCCTGGCAGACTGGAGCCATCATAGGACATCCACTGAGGGGTCCCAGACTGTGAGAGGGCACAGGCCGGGCTGAGGGACTCCCTCCACCCCGAGCGCACAAATTTTTGTGCACCGGGCCCCTAGTAGATATAATAATACTAGAAGAGATGCTAGCACATGGTAAATGCCAAATGAGTGCTGGCTAATAACTCTTGGACATGAGCCGTTATAATAGACATAATCAAAATGTTTAATACAGGCAAATTAAATTCAGCAGTTATTATGACAGATGAAAAAAGAAATTGTTCCTTGAATTCTGGGGATTTTTTTAAATTATTTTAAACAATACAGTAGGTCTTTGGGTTACATTTTATCCATTCCTATGGCACAATATAATGCGGTTTTCGCTGTAAGTCAGAACCCAACTACACAAGCACCTACGTCACTCATATGGAGCACATACACAGTAGTTACGAAGTGAAACAGTAAAAAAATAAAATAAAAAAATAAAAGAAAGATAATTCCTAACCTTTACTTGTGGCAAATAAATAATAAAAAATGATAAAGCACATATGTACACACATCGGAATGATGGAATTTTTTTTTTATAAACAAATGGGAGACAGCAATGTAATGCATTTGTATACCGGGTCTCTAGTTATTAGTCTAAATGGAAAAAATTATCCTGTGCTCAAATAAAATTATTGTCATCCTGGAAATCAAATTAACTTTACAAATTCTTAGAAATACTGTAACCATGAAACAATGTAGGTCGAGTCTGACATAACCCAAAGGCTGTCTGTATAATTCATCTTAGTACTATTTTGAAAAATAATATCTATATTATCCCATTAATGGTTAATAAAAATACAACTAAAAGCAATTTAAAATACTACATAGAAACAGAGGATATTAAAGATTTAAGTCTGAACACCATGCATCTGAGGCACTCTCATAAGAAGCAGAAACAAGGTAAATGTGTCACCATTAGCTAGTATTATTTAATTCTGCTTCAAATGTGTCATCCCTGAAATAATAAAGTTTCTCTCTGCTCATTCTCTTCAAGGAAAACATATCTGGGGGTATAATTCTATATAATAAAAGCTTAATATTCTAAGTGTCCAGTTGTCTGGTCATTCATTCAACCAATCAAAACGTGATATCCTAATTATATGCTACAGCCACTCAACTGCTCACTATGCCATTCGCTGACCACTAGGAGGCAGATAGTCAACTGGTCAATCATTCACTATGATGTGCACTGACCACCAGGGGGCAGATGCTCTCACTGGTAGGTTAGCTTGCTGCTGGGGTCCAGGTGATCAGGACTGAGCAAGATGTGCCAGACACTCCCTGGAGCCCTCCCATGGTCACTCCTTGGCCCCAATCATTCACCAGTGTGGTCCCTTGGCCTGGCCTGTGCCCTCTCAATTCGGGACCCCTCAGGGGGATGCCAGAGAGCCAGTTTCAGCCTAATCCCACAGACCAGGCCAAGAGAGCCCACTGGTGCATGAATTTGTGCACCGGGTCTCTAGTTATTAGTCTAGATTGAAAAAATTATCCTGTGCTCAAATAAAATTATTGTCATCCTGGAAATCAAATTAACTTTACAAATTCTTAGAAATACTGTAATTAAATTATATTATTAAATGAAGCAATTTCTTTAATGTAAGATTATTATTGTCTGTTCCCATGGGTTATGTATATAGCATGTAAATTCTTTGGTTAATCTCTTCCCATCTCCCTCCCTTCTCTCTGAGAATCATCAGTCTGCTATATGCTTCCATGTCTCTGGATCTATTTTGTCAGTTTCTTTGGTTCATTAGATTAGACATATAATTAAGAACATGTGCTAAGGCCTGGGGAGAGGTGGAAGTGGGGAGGAGGGGGTTAATAGGGAGAAGAGGGACATCTATAATACTTTCAGCAATAAAGAAAAAAAAATTTAAATGAAGCTACTGGGACTAGTAAGTATAAAATCTGACACAAAGAATATTGTTTCATAAAAGCAAAAGAAATTATTTTATAATCAATTGTTATGTCCTAATGGTTTGGTTCTTAATTCCCAGTTTTCTTTTCCCTTAATTCAATTATGAAATGGATCTTACTGGCCTAAAATAAAGATGTAATGTCTGTGTTGCTTTCTGGAAGTTTCTAGGGACAAATTGTTTCGTTGCCTTTTCCAGATACTAGAAGCCATCTGCAGTCTTTGGATAAGTGGTGGGTCCAATATAATGTTCTGAAGCATAGTAGCAAGTAGCAACCATGTTTGGGTAAATGCTTAATATTTTAACCCTGCTGACTTGGCTTCTGTCATCATTTTCTTGCTAAAATAATAGAAAACTTACTTTGATTTTCTGCATTATATAAGTCATCCTATTCGATTGAATACCCTATCGATTGTAATTTGAAGACCCCATTGGTTATGGTCATACTGATTTTAGAAAACACATTCCTCTGTACCTGGAGACCAGGACTAAACAATTACTCTAAATAGCCTCAGTGGCTCCAGATAATGTGTTTCTGTCAACTCGGTGGTCCCAAGACCCAAAACTATAATTAATCTTCGTAGATAACTAATCGGCTCAATCTAGCTTCTGTAACAAACTGCTTTTTTGCAAACCAGGTTCCTCGTTTCAAACCCCAAGATGTAATCAATACCTTTGTGAAGTTTGCCTATATAAATATGGTTTTATGGCCATCTTATCACTATGGGATTTGGAGAGCAAATCACCCCCTCGTAGTCACAGCTTTGAAATAAATGTGACTCCTTAATTCGACTTCTTGAGGTGTCCTTGTGTGATTCGCAGGGTACATTACAACAGTTCCACTATAAAATTAATTCACAAATACCTTGAATGAAATCATAAAGTGTTACATGTCACGAGAGTTGTACATTTATTCTATTTTTGTGCTTTTAATCTTCTTTAGAAATTTATTTTATTGTTGACAGTATAATAGATGTCACCTATTTCCCTCCCTTTCCCCTCCTCTACCAGCTCCTCTACCACCCAATGCCTTCATAGCACTATGGTTTCTCTGTGTCCATGATTACACATATATGCATATAAACTATTTAATCTCTTCCCATCCCCTGCCCACTCTGAGATCTGTTAATCTGTCCCATTGCTTCTGTCTCTGGACCTATTTTGTTTGTCCATTCATTTATTCTATTTCTAAGGAAGGTTTATAACCATCATTCTTGGCATGTATTTTTAAAGCATTTATTGAAGAAAATTACAATTTGTAAATTCAATGACAGTTGTGTTTTTCTCTCTCCTGGGCTTACATTTTCTCTTTTCTCGATTTTAACCTTGTTTAAACATCAAGGCTGGAATATTCTGCGAGAACCTCTCTGCAAGTAATTCTGAAATTGCACAGATGAGTCTATTTTGCTTAACAGCATTGCAGGTATGAGATGTGATCAACTGCTGTCTCTACAGTACGTCGCTTTCTAGTTTCTCTCAGGAAATCGGGGAAATCAGGATACTGCTGCTGTTAATTCATTTAGTTTCCCATGAGAAAAATTCTGCTGACTCTGTTGCTAATGATCTTTGGAAGTAACCACCCGACATGGGTGTTAGAAATGGCAGCAGGGGAAGTGGTATACTTGTCTCAACATGATGAGCACCACAGTGCAACAACAGCCTCCTCCTCACAGTCCATAAGACCCAGAGATTACTGCCCTTTAGGGAACCCCAAGCTCGATGAAGAATTCTATGAAGGAGAACACAGAAATTGGGAGCCATAGAAAAGAAATTGTTCATTTGTCACAATATTGTTACATTTAATACTTAAACTGTTCTAAAAGCAATCAGGAGCTTGACAATATTTTGGTTCAAAGAGTCAATAGAGTATGTAGCAAATAGTGTATATATATATAACACTTTTGCCTCTAGGAAAATAGTCAATTTTATATGAATATAAAAATCATGTGGAACAGAGTATTCACTTTATTCTGTGACTGAAGTTATAACCATGATAACAAGGAAAATGACTGACCTAAAGGATGGGATTATTTTTGTCATTTTTTAAATTTTTCCATCCCATGGCTTTCAAAGTTGTAAGACAAAAACTTTGAGTGAAAAAAATCTCAATTATATGAGTAGTAAGTATATAAAATGGCATGTTGTTTAATCTCTGATTAGAATAAAAGCAAGTATTGAAATGCTACTTTTTATATCTAGATATCTATTATTAAAATATATTGCTAATGTGCATTTAATATAGTTAAATCAACTAAATATCTTTTAGGTACAAAGAAAACCCAGATAGTGTTTGGTGATTCTTGTTTAATCAGGCCATTTAGAAACAGAGAAGGCAATCATATTGACACCCAAAGAGCTAACTTCTGTAAAAATGTAGATAGTCTCTATTTTTAAACCAAAGTATAGATGTTTTATGGCTATGATCAATAGTAAAGTGTTTCATAACTGAACAATGTATCTAAAAATGTGTTCTGTATATTGTTCAATATTTTTAATGAATGAACTAAAAGAAAAGATAAAATTCTAATTTGCAAAATATTTTAATTTTATTTTCTCACATATTTTCATGAAGCATATATGTCAGTGATTTTCAACCAGTGTGCCAGAAGAATTTTTTAAACATGCAATACCTGACTACTTAGTCAGGGGCACTGACCTCTTTTTCCTTATATTGTCAAATAAAATAATTAGTGGCCATCTGGTATTAATGAATAAAAATTATACTTTTTTTTGGTTAAATTGGCAAAACAAATGTATTTTCTGGTATGCCACAAAAATTTTGTATTTAGTTCATGTATGCCATGAGATTAAAACAGTTAAAAACTGCTGATATAGGTTAAGTTCTCTAGCCTTCTAACTTATATTTCAAAGACATGTGTGAGAAATAAAGCATAATAAAAGACTCCCAAATATGCTAAAATATTTTATTTCACTACTAAACTTCAGAATGATTAAAAACAGAATTAAGACAGTAACTCATTGCTGTTCAGAAAAACAACCCATGTCAGTTCTGATGACAGTGTATCTCTCTAATGAATCTCCATCTTTCCAACACACTGGAGAAGGCCTTCATTATCTTTCACCATAAGCTTTTCCCCCTTGTCCTTTCTCTCAATTCAGAACTATTCTCTACCCTCTTGAATTCTATAAGAGTCAAATTTACAAAGTCAAAAAAATGTTTTAAATTAAAAACAAACACTTTCACTTCTTTTTAATTTACAGCTATCTCCAAAGCCAGGTCACCTACGAGCTGTCCTTGGAAAACCATCCGCAGTTGCAGACCACTCCACACAGGACAGTGTATAGGGTGCAGCCTACTTTCACATTGTTGGGGTCTCTGAATGTTACATTTTCCAAGTTGGAATGACAGAACCATTTCCTTAGTGTCCAGTGGCCAGAAGAGAGAGAATTTTGGCTTTTCTCTGGGTCCCTCTCTTCTTTGTTGTTAGCTAATTGCTTTGGCCTATGAACTTGAGTTTTAAATATATGGACATTATCTTTGGACAGTTGGTGGTGGGTAAGAGCAATATTTCCTTTTATTGAAGCAGATTCAGGCAGGAGAGCAAACTGAAGATGTGGCTCATCGGTCCTATACTGTTTAAATAGAAAAAAAGAAAAAAGAAACCGCATAACTTCTGAATCTGTGCTCTTTGTAGATTTCTATTGGTGTCTTTGGTAATTTGGAGAAATTTTATTCTTTAATTATATGTTAAGCACCTAATTAATTTACATTGTTCTGTTTGCATGCTGGATTAAAGATCATTGTTATGTATTTGTGTTCATTAAAATGGTTTCTGTCTGTTAAAATTCAAAATAATAGATTTAATAATTTATTTTTGACCATGTACAAGGCAGTACAGAAGAAACAAAATTTTTGTTCTATGATTTATTATTAATTTTTGTGTAGTGATTGAAAGCTAAAAATTTTTGAAAAAAGGAAAATGTAAGTGTGCACATGGGGGGTTAGGGATTTTTCATTGAGTAAACATATTGTAGATTTCTTCCTTTACTAGTTACCAAATAAATTATATTATTTTTTACAGAAGTTCCATAAATGCAATTTTTAACCTTTCAATCTAGGATATTTATTGACACAAGTAACAACAGTGTGAATTTAACTTGTCTATCTTTTTTCTTTTGCTTTTCAAAAAATTGAGGTATACTTGATTCATAACTATTAGCTTTAGTAGCACAACATAATGATTTGATAAAATCCATCACCATATGTAGTTACTTTTTTTTCTTATAAAAACTTTTAAGATCTATTCTTTTAGTAACTTTCAAATATGCAGTTGTGGATAATATTATTAACTGTGGTCACTCAGCTATATGTCATATCCCTATAATATTTATAAGTTAAAGTTAGCTTACCTATATAATCTAATAAAAGAGTAATATGCAAATTGACCCTCACTCCTTTACACCCACAAGCCATGCCCACAAGCCACGCCCACCAACTAATCAGGAGAAAATATGCAAATTAACTCAACTAAGATGGCAGCCGCCACAGAGCTGGAGTTGCCCTGGGCAATGGAGGAAGCCAGGGCCCTGCAGGCCCTGAGCTCTACTCAAGGCTACAAAGTTTCAATTATAGAAGATAAACAAACCCCAGATACATTCGGGGCTGGGACCTTGGGTTGCCAGGGGCAACCAAGGCTTTGAGCAGGGGACCAAGGCAACAAAGTCTCAATTATAGAAGTTAAATAAATACCAAATACCTGCTTCTAGCCAGGCACCCCAGTAGAGACCTGAACCCTGAAGGGGCTGTGGGCAGCCAGAAATGGCCCTCTGCCCCTCACCCAGGATGGCCAGGCACCCCAGTATGGACCCAAACCCTGAACCCTGAAGGGGCTGTGGGCAGCCTGAAATGGCCCTCTGCCCCTCACCCAGTCTGTCCAGGCATGCCAGCAGGTGGATATCCCCCGAGGGGTCCCAGACTGTGAGAGGGCACAGGCCTGGCTAAGGGACCCCTCTGAGTGCACACATTTTTGTGCACTGGGCCTCTAGTTTTTAAATAATCACTAAAAACACACTGTGACATTTTTATTTCTCATGACACGAAATTTCAGTGGGAAATCTTGGTATCTACATAAACATAGCATTTGCCCTCTCCAGAGTCTTGTTTAAAGTCAGATGTAACATAGGAGAGGCAAAATTTCTAAGAGTGAATTAAGGAATACTATTCACCATAATAAAAATTTCATATAGTTTTAGAAAATATATATTGGTGCAATTCTTATGCATGAGAGCAATTTAATTCTAAGTATTAATATCAAGACTCTGCAAGTTCACAGGGAGGTTACATACTTAGGATCTTTTCAGAACAACAATGTGTTGGACTCAAAAACATAGTCTATAAAAGAAAACTATAGAAAGGTAGCTATAAGCTTTATTTTCTGTAATAAAATGCCAATTAAAATTTGGAGCTGATCTCACAGTACTCTGGAAATGGTAGGCTTCAATAAATATTGCAGTGACCTGACCATTTATCACTTCCACCTGCCATTTCTCAATTGGAGTCCCTCATTTGAATCACAGAAAAGAGATAATGAATCAAGTGACTATTTCCTCAACTCTTCTGAGGTTGATTCATAACCAATATCATACTATATGTAGGAGGGAATATAATTTGGTTTATATAATGGGTGCTTATGGATATTAGGAATTAATTTTCTCCAAAAACACTAGTTGAGATACACTGAGACCTCTATTCTTAAAGAGACATACCATTAATATTCCCTTGTACTTTTGATATAAAACTATGAGTGGTAAAGGCAACAGTATGTTTATGCAGTAGCATTCATATGGCTAATGAGAGGGAAGGATCTATTGCTATTCTGCAATATATTAAATACAGGCTGGGGCAAAATTAGATATACAGTTGTATGAAAAATACATAGTTTATTCTTGTATTATTATTTACTAGAGGCTCAGTGCATGAATTAGTACACCAGTGGGGTCCCTCGGTCTGGCCTGTGGCTCTCCAACATCGCCCAAGGGGTCCCAGATTGCAAGAGGGCACAGGCCAGGCTGAGGGACCCCACTGGTGCATGATTGGTGCCAGGGAGGGACACAGGAGGTTGGCCAGCCAAGGAGGGACCACGGGAGGGCTCTAGGGCAGGTCTGGCCCATCTGCTCAGTCTCCATCAGCCAAACCCCAGCAGCAAGCTAACCTGCTGGTTGGAGCATCTGCCCTGTGGTGGTCAGTGCACATTAGAGTGACTGGTTGATTGGTTGACTGTCTGACCTTTGGTGGTCAGTGCATGTCATAGTGAGTGGTTGAGTGGCCTTAGCATAACATTAGCATATTATGTTTTGATTGGTTGAATGAATGACTGGATGACTGGGCACTTAGCATATTAAGCTTTTATTATATAGGATTAATTAGTATATTATTTTCTATGTAAACGACTGTAAATATACTTTGCCCTACCCTATGTGTATCATTTATCTTTTAATGCCACATCTATTAAATCTCTTACCCAAAATTACAGTTGCTAAAATTGAACTAGTTTCGTAATTGGTATAATTTATGATCTGCTCTTTGTTGTCAAAATATAAATGGGAGGCAGAGTTTGAAGAGTGTTTTCAATTCCATGTGTTATATTTTTTCTCTTTGTCAGCCTCTACCAAAATCAGTACATTTATTTTTTTCAATTTTATTCAATGCACATGGCTTGACATGAACTATTCTAAATACTGAAGATTTGAGAAATAATAAGATGATAAATCTACTTATCTCCAAGAGGTAGAATAGAATAAGGAGTGGAGATCATGACACTAATAGAATAACACGTAATAGGGCAGGAGAGAAGCAAGGAACAGAAGCAAGAGGACAAAGACATTTTTTGGAAATACTGGCAAGAACCCACCATGGTTTGACTAGCCATTGAGGTCATGATGAACAATCAGAATTTAGATGTATTATGAAAATGAAGTAGCCAGGAATGCCTTATAAACTGGAAGAGGGTTATAAAAGAATGAGAGCAGTCAACTAAACTAAAAGGGATTTTGAGTACAAATTCTTTATACCCAAATGAATATCTTCTGTGTTACAGTCTTCAGTTTTATGTCATAACTTACTATAATAAGCAAAGGGAAAGGAAATGTCTGGCCCCAAATCTCCTCTCCTATAGATTCTCCTCTACATGCTGATTAGATGAGAGTGCTAGCAAAGAAAAGGTTTCCTATTGCGAGCATTGTGCCCTGTAGGAGCAGAATGTCCTAGTGATTTATTTTCATCATTTTAACTTGAATCTCAGAATATAGCAGCAATCCAGCAAGACCATGAAGTTAGCACTGTTAGTGTTTTATCATTTTTCTTCCTAAGCCTGGCATTTATTTAAAATGCTTTAATAATTCCAGGGCTGATTCTGAGATGGTTTATGGAATCCTATAATTAATTGTCTTGATAGATACACAGTGTAATAATACACATTACTGAATATGGTAAATTTTTTAAAAATTGCAAAATGATAAATTTCAGAGAGTAAAATAAATGAATGCTCAACAACTTCAAAGAAAAGTTAAATTCACTCAGTATAGAAGTTCCTTCGCTGCTTCCTTTCAATAGCTATTTATAAACAGCAATCATTCATTTTAGGATATTGTGCAATCCTATTATTATCAAAGGTAGAACCTCACTTGCTAATCTGAATTCTCTTTACTTGAATATCATACGCTGAATTTTAGCAATGACATTGATGCTTTTAAGTCCTCATTGGTAAAATTGCCTTCAATGAATTTATAATTAGTAAACTAATATAGTAAATACTGATATTGATGACATTTAATATAACAATTAACACAAAAAGAATAAAAATACAACATGAATCAGATAAAATACAATGTTATATACTCAGAATTGATTGCATGATAAAACAAACCTTGTAGTTACCAGGTTTGTATTTTTTATTTTTTCCCTTTTCAGTAGCTTACTCTTTTTGCCAGTAATAGTATGAATAAAACTTACTAGTGAGTGCTTATTGTCAGATTTTACTATAAGTCAGAAATCCAATGTTAGATAAACAAGATGAGGAATTAGGTGGCAAAACATAAACTCATAATCCTCAGTTTTCACATGTTGACATAAAATTCAAGTGATATGCTAGTTATGATCTAAAAAATAATAAAAAATTGCTATCCTGATCCTAAAAATAAAAACAAACCAGATAAGCTATACATTCACAGCTGCTGTTATTTTCTTCTTTGGTGTGTGTTTCTTTTGTGGACTTAGGATGCAGCTGAATTGTGTGTGTGTGAAATCTAAAATGGCACAATATATAGCAACACCAAAGCACATGAAATACTTTGAGATAAGTCTAACAATATATGTGCAAAATGTGTATGTTTAAAATTATAAAATAGTGAGGTGAGAAAAAAAGAAAAGCTAAATAAATTGATGAGATATACCTTGTTCATGGCCACAAAAATCAATATTTTTTAGATTTTTTTTCTAATCCTCTCTTACAATATTTTCAATTATCTCCAAATTGATCTATACATTCAATCAAATTCTAACAACCTTTTTGTAGCAATTGCCAAAATCATTCTAAAATTTATATCAAAAAACAGAACAAAAATAGACAAGCCAACACATAATTTTAAAAATGAGAAATAAATTTGGATTACTCATAATACCTAATTTCAAGACTTTCTATACGAAGTACAATATTCAAGATAGAGTAACATATGCTAAAACAGAGATCAATAAATGGAATAGAGTTAAAAAAAGAAGAACCACATTTTTATGGGTAGTTAATGGAGAATGTTTTCAACATATAGGTGATACTTTCAAGCATCAATATGAAAAACAAGATGGAGCATCCCTTACATCATACCACATACAAGAAATAGATAATAACCCTAGTAGCTGGTTTAGCTTAATGGATAGAGCATCAACCTGTGGACTGAAGGGTCCCAGGTTTGATTCTGGTCAAGGGCACATGCCTAGGTTGCAGGCTTGATCCACATTAGGGGTCGTGCAGGAGGCAGCCAATCAATAATTCTCATCATTGATGTTGCTATCTCCTTCCCCCTCCATTCCTCCCTGAATTCAATAAAAATATATATTTAAAAAAATAAATAGATAATGGACCTAAAACCACTACAATTCTAGAAGAAAACATGGGGAGCAAACCATTGTGAACATGAGTTAGGCAAAGGTTTCTTAGAATATAGAAAAGCACTAATAATGCAATAAAAAAATACATAAATGAACTTCAGTCAAAATTAAAATCTGTTGTTCAAAAGACATTGTCAAGAGAATATTAAGGCAAGACACAGACTACAAGAACTTTTTTTGCCAAAATATATATCTGATTTAAAAAATTATGCCCAAAATATATAACATTTGAGACATAATAATAGAAAAATGATTTAAAATCAACAAGGGATTTGAGCAGACATTTCATTAAATATATGTAGAGAGCAAATGATTTTATAAACAAACTAGAGGCCCAGTGCATGGAATCATGCACCAGTGGGGTCCCTCAGCCTGGCCTGCACCCTCTAGCAATCCAGGACCCCTTGGGGGATGTCGAACTGCCGGTAGACATTAAGCATGCAAGGAGAGATGTAAGAAAAAAGGGGAAAAAATGGAGATCTATCTATCATCTGTTGTAATACTTATCTATCACTTGTTGTAATACTTTAAGCAATGAAATAAAAAAAAAAAAAAGAACAGACAAAGAAGCTTGAAAAATGGAGCTCAAGGGAATAGAAAGAATACAGGGAGGAAAAATAAAAATAAATAAATAAGCATGGTTTAAGTAAGATAAAATTTAATATTAAAATACAAAAAGACTTAACATTTGTCAATCTTTGTTGTATATTTGTACACACTAATTGTGGTCCTCAATCAATTCCATAGTCATCTAACCTGATATTCACTTTGTACAGATTGGCCACTAGGATGCTCTGACTGTCATCTCTGAAGTATGAGGCGATGTTAAAATCAATTTTTTAATTTATGAAGTATTTCACGGGTGTAAGGCATTATAATTAACAGCATCAAGGGGATTCCTTCTCAAACTAATTATGTTTAAAAGTAGATGCTAAACTCAATTGTTGTTGTTTTTAATATGCACATTTAAGTTTATTATTGTTATTTAAAGCTTGATTTTATAAAACACAAAATGACATTTTAAAGAATTCTATATTACTGGAGTTTAAACAGTAGAAATAGCGACAGCTTTGCAAGTGTAAAGTATATACATCAAAATAAAATAACTGGATTTTTTTTTCAATATGGAAACTATACAAATAAAATAAATGGCAAAAGGCCCTAATAGTAATATTTTTTATTATGGGGTATCTGTTATGTTAGGACTGAAATAAAGATTCTGAATATTCATACTTGTTTTACTGTGTTTCATATTTACCTGTATTCTGAGTCAAGCTACTTGAGCAAAAGGTCTGATTCATGAAGGCATTTAGCTTTATAGCAAACAATTTTTCAACCCTTCAAAAGAATTGACATTGCATGCTGATGTAATCTGCTGGTTTCCTTTTGAATCATGTGCAAAAAACTATGATAAACCCTATGAAAAGTCAAACAGGTACCAAAAGATGGAACAATTCTGCACAGCTCAGTAAAATAGAATGTTAAGTTTTTCCCATGTAAAAAATTATCAGTGAAATAAAACATGAACCATAGCTGACTTTGTTTCAGGAACCACACATTTGTGAATTCCATTATTGTTCTTGTCTCAACCCCAGTCATGGACAAGATTTTGTTGGCCACCTTACTGTTTACTTTGTGGATTGTAATATTGAAGGAACACGGACAAACTTGTCCAGAATTGGCAATGAACTATGGTCCTGGATGCTTCTCACTTTTCAGTGACAAGAAAATCTTTGTCTGCGTAGATGAGCAGATCAAATGAACAGGAAAGTTCTAGATGTGGCAGCAATGTCTCTGTGGCTGTGTTCTGTCTGATCGCCCAGGGGACTTCATCTTGGCTAGCTTTCTGGGATTTTTCTCTGAGTGTACTGTCATCTTTGGCAGCCTTGTCATACTCAATATCAAACTGCCATCTTTCAAGGCCCTCACCATGTTTAGTATTTGAGATGACTACAACTAGTTTCTGAATTGAGCACTTGAATAAGCAATCTTTTAGTTGTTCCACCACACTATTGGGTATTTTAAGAGCTCACAATCAGTAGTTATAAGAAAGGTGAGTCTATATTCCTACACTTGAGCAAAAGTTTCCGATGGATAAATGTCACACTGATACAAAATAAGGAGAACTCATGCTCGATTTTGGCACTCCCAAGCAGGGTGATGGCCTGCTCCCTGGAGAGTTGCCTCACCAAAGCCAGGCCCACAGTTGCAACTGTGTCCACTGCACACAGCAATGGCCCATGGCCACCACGGGGGCTCAACTCTGTTGTTTTTAAATGGCTGAAGAAGCAAATGTGTAATATGTCAGCATGGAAATGATATAATCTCTTAAATTATTATTACAAGACTGTATACTGTTTAAATCTTAGTTAATTGTGGCAAAGACATGTAACTGCATTTTAGTTGAGGCTCGCTTTAAAGATTGGTAAAATTCCAGCCTTTATTCCCAACTCTACAGCTGTCATTCTCAAGATGCTCAATTATTTTACATATCTGGTTTCATTTCCTGTACCCTACCACTTGTAGAAATGTGCTTACCCAGTGTATACATCTGTATGCATTTGTACATGACTTTGTCCTAAACTTCACTCTTACATTTTGAAAAGTGACCTTCCTGTCCTGATATTTTGAAGTTTGATTCTAAAATAAAGTTAAAATTTACTTGAAATAGCCTGGCCACTATGGCTCAATGGTTGAACATCAACCTATGAATCAGGAGGTCATGGCTCAATTCCTGTGTGCAGGAGGCAGCCAATCAATGATTCATTCTCTCTCTCTCTCTCTCTCTCTCTCTCTCTCTCTCTCTCTCTCTCCATTCCTGTCTGAAATCAATAAAAAAAATATATTTTTAAAAATCTACTTGAAATAATCAGTTGATAAGTTTTTAAAGATTTCTATCATGTCTAATCGTAGTTTTCAACTTTTCAAATTGAGGAATCCAATTCTCTTTGGTATATTTTTTATGGGGGCTCCTAAGCAGAGACTCAGACTGGACACAACAAAAATATTTGCTGAAGCGATGAATCATTCAGGAGCTACATGAAAATATAACTCAACTCGAAGTTATTCAAGTGAGAAGAAACTGATACATACAGCACCAATGAAAAGGGTAGGTTGTATGAAGGTTAGAAAGCCCCTGAAAGGTCTCTGTTAACTACCTTATTTGCCTCCACTATCACAGTGCATGATTCACAGGAATAGGTCCTTTAAAACCTTGGCAAAACCCGACATTGGATATCTCCATAGCCCACATACCTGTCTGTAGCTACACCTGAGGATAGTGTACCTTTAAATCCCAGGTTTCAGATTTTACAATAATGCTTCTCAATGGCCTACTATAAGAAAGCTCCTGGCAAGGGAGTCTGGGAAATGTAGTTCCAGGTTTTTAATCCTCAAAATATGGAGAATAATCTAAACTAATAAAAGCGAAATATTAAAATTAACCGTTTCTCCGAGACAGGGTAAGCCACGCCCACCAGCCAATCAGAGCGGCTGTATGCAAATTAGCCCAGCCAACATGGCGGCCGCCACTCACGGACCTGAGTAAACAGCCCTTTCCATTGCGGCAGCAGCGAAAGTGAAGCTGCGCCCCTCAGCTCAGCT
>PVJC01042026.1:0-15107 GCA_004026665.1 Murina feae
GAGTGGACTGACAATTTTTTGGGGTTAAGGGTGTTGGGGATGCGTGAAGAGACTGGACAATAATTGTACACCTATGGATGAGGACAATGGGGGGGGCAAGGTCAGAGGTTGGGGTGGGAATTGGGAGGAGGGGAGCTATGGGGGAAAAAAGAGGAACAACTGTAATAATCTGAACAATAAAAATAAATTAAAAAAAAAAAACTACAATAAGATACCACCTCAAAACTACTAGAATGGCTGTTATCAATAAGACAAAAATAGCAAATGGAGAGGGTGTGGAGAAAAGTGATCCCTAGTACAGTCTGGTGGGAATAGAAATTGGAAAACAATATGGAGATGCCTCAAAAAATTAAGACTAGAACCATCAATCCCTCTTCTGGGTATCTACCTGAAAAATTTGAAAACATTTATTTGTAAAGATATATGTACCTTGTATTCATTGGAGCATTATTTAAACAGCTCAAGACATGGAAACAATCCAAGTGTCCTTAGACAGGTGATTGGATAAAGAAGATGTGGTACATACTATGCAATGGAATACTGTTTGACCATAAAAAATATGAAATATCGCCAACATGAATAGATTTTGAGAGAATCATGCTAAATGAAATAAGTCACACAGATAATGACAAGAACTGTTTTATTTCATTTATATGTGGGATATAAAACAGAAAGCAACAAACTAATAAGCAAAATGAATTATGCTCACCAGAGGGAAGGGGAATAGAGAGAAAACAAAGAGTCAAATACATGGTGACAGAAGAATAGACTTTGAGTGGTGAGCATACAATAGAGTATACAGATGTTGTATTATAAAAATTGTATCCCTGAAATTTATACAATATTATTAACCAATGTTATCCCAATAAGTTTAATTTAATTTTTTTTATTTCAAGCAAAAAAGAAAAAAAACCCTAAGTAAGAGAAAATACATTTATAGCCCTGTATAGCCCTAGCTGGTTTGGCTCAGTGAATAGACTGTCGGCCTGTGAACTTAAGCGTCCTGGGTTTGATACCAGTCAAGGTCACAAGCTAGGGTTGTGGGTTCGATCCCCAGTAGGAGGCATGCAGGAGGCAGTAGAGCAATGATTTTCTCTCATCATTGATGCTTCTATCTCTCTTTCCATTTCCATTCATCTCTGCAATGTATATATTCTGTACATATGTATTGGGGGAAAAATCAGTGGATCCACACAATTCAAACCTATGTTATTGAAGGGTCAACAGTACATATTCAGTTGCACAGCAGTAGTAAATGTAGCTTTGACAGTTAAACAGTTGAAATTGTTTTATTTTAAGCACTTAGTTATTTTCAAATATGTATTTTAGTTACAGACAAGAAGAATAAGGAAATATGATGTTGCAACACCAAGTTAACAAGGAGTATTAAAAAAACCCTACAGCCCTAAATGGCTTGGCTCAGTGGATAGAGCATTGGCCTGCAGACTCAAGGGTCCCAGGTTCAATTCCAGTCAAGGGCATGTACCTTGGTTGCAGGCACACCCCCAGTAGGGAGTGTGCAGGAGGCAGCTGATCGATGTTTCTCTCTCATTGATGTTTCTAACTCTCTATCCTTCTCTCTTCCTCTCTGTAAAAAATCAATAAAATATATTTAAAAAAAAACCCAAAACCCTCTAATTCTGCAACTTTATCTCTGTATGATCATTAATGACTCCATTATTTGCATGTATCTGATAAAAATATTGGGAATGGCCTCAGAATTACTCTAGTGGGCTGAAAAATGATATTAAACAGAGTAAATATAATAAAAATTACATTGTTTGACTTTTAAGCCAAAAATTATTCATAACTGAAATGTTATTCTATCTAATAGTATAGTAATTTGCAAATTGACCATCACTGCAACACACAAGATGGCCACCCTCATGTGGACACAAGATGGCCAGCAGGGGAGGGCAGTTGTGGGCAATCAGGCCAGCAAGGGAGGGCAATTGGGAGTGACTAGGCCAGCAGCAGAGGGCATCTAGGGGCAATCAGGCAGGTAGGCAGGCAAGTGGTTGGGAGCCAGCAGTCCGACTTTATTTGGGCAGGCGACATACCTCAAGGGGTCCCAGATTGGAGAGGGTGCAGGCTGGGCTGAAGGACACACAGCACCAGCTCATGCATGAATTTCGTGCACCAGGCCTCTAGTTTGCATATAAAGCTTGCAAACGATAGGTTAACTTATCTTTAATCTCATCAGTTAGAAAGAAATAAAACCCTAAAAATTCCAAAAATAACCTACTGATATTTAATGAAGAGATATCTGTGGAGAGAGGCTCAGGAGCAGAGGTCAGAAGACTTTTTCTGTGAAGGGCCAGATAGTAAATATTTTCATCTTTGCAAGATCTGTGACCTCTATTGACTATTGTGACTACTCAGCTCTGCCACTATAGTGCAAAAGCAGCCACACACAGTATGTAAGAATATGACCATGGCTGTGTGCTAATAAAAGTTTTTGGATACCAAAACTTGAATTTCCTATAATTTTTATGTTACACAAAATATATGTATCTTTTTGCTTTTTCTCTCCAACCATCTAAAAATGTAAAACGATTCTTAGCCTTTGGCTTCTGGCCTGGGGAGTGGTGTCAGAGATTGCTTGCAAAGTCCTAACTTTAGAGGCAGAGAAACCTCTTGAATATTCTAATTTCAGCCATGCTCCCATGTGAATACAGCCTCATGGGATACTCCAAGCTTGAACACCTGAACAGCTCAGCCAACCACAAAATTGTGAGTAAAAAAAAAAAAAAGTTTGTCATTTTAAGCCACTATGTTTTGGGGTAGAGTGTTAGATAACTAAAACAGTAGTCATAACCTCATTCCCATGTTTGGAATGTTGATGAAACTTTGCCTTTCTTTCATTAAGAGGCTTCTGGTGCATGTAGTTTCTTATCACGAAGTTCAGGCATATCAATGAAAAAATCACCTACAACTTATTATAAGGTTGCTACTCTGGTTTTTGTTAGTATCCTGACTCAATTTACTTTGCCAATATGTCAGCTATTTAAGAGATCTCTGTACAACATACTTACTTGCCTCTCGTAGACTATGTGGAGAAGCTTGCCATTTTCATTACTAGAAATAAAACAATCAATTACCAACTCCTATTATTTTTACATTTCCAAGCAATCTTAGAGTGGAGGCAGTAAGGTAATAATGCCTCTGAGGGCTGTGCCAAGACCAGACACTGCTGCTCCTGACACTGTCGCTGAAGTAATCCCAGCATCTGATCTTCAGCTTTCAGCTAGAGAATAGTTCCAGACCTGGTACTCTGCTGGTCAGAAGGCACCCAGTCCTTCCCTCCAAACTGAGTACCTGAGAATTGCTCTGTGTGTCTCAGTTTTAAGTTCTCATTGCCTTCAGAATGGGCAGGGGCTGTAGTAACTTTCCAATTGCAAACAAAGCAGGAAGTGTTCAAGAAAGTGAGATGTTAGATGTACTGTATGCCTCATTTAAAGGTAGCAAATGTTGCATACCAGTGAGAAAAGGACAATTTTGATAGTTGCTGGCATTAAAGAAGTGAACAAAAAATAGGAAAGACAGAGGAAACATAATAACATCAGGAAAATGGTACCCAGGTAAGAGAAATGCCTGGCTCTTCTCTGACCCCATATCCCTGGCTATATGAGTCCACTTACTAAAAACAGAAGTCAAGTATACATGTTATGAGACTTTGAAAATATATAAGAGGCTAAAAACAAGAGTTTCTGAGCTCTACCCTGCTAAAAGCAAACTGGAATTTCCATCCTAGCAAAAACTCTGTGATCTTAGGAAAATATTGATCTAAGACTCATTTTGTGAAAGGAAATAATGCTCAACCATCCCACAAATGATTCTAATCAACATGATGGTGAAGTGCAAGTATCTACTCTAATAAAAAAGTAATATTGAAATCGACTGTTTCTATGGGATGCCTAAGCCATGCCCACCAGCCAATCAGAGTGGCTGTACGCAAATTAAATCAGCCAAGATGGAGGCCGGCACCGGCCACGAAGGCAGGTGCAGTGCAGGCGGCAGGGTGAGGGGGACCTACGAGACAGGTGGCGGGCTGGGGTGTGTGAGGTGGGCAGAGCATGATGGGTGGGTGGCAGGCTACAGGTTGGGCGGGTACTGGCTGGGCTGAGGGACCCCGAGTGCACAATATATTGTGCACCAGGCTCCTAGTGTATATTATAATAAGATTATCCTAATAAAAGAGTAATATGCAATTTAGGCATCACTCTGTCACAAAGATGGCCACCCTCATAGCCACAAGATGGCCGCCCCCATGGCCACAAGATGGTGGCACCTATAGCCACAAGATGGTGGTGCCCAGTCTGGCTCAGCCCCGCCACTGAAGCGATCAGGCCTGTTAGCCAGGCAGGTGCTGGGGGAGGGGGGGGCCTGAGGGGCAGAACAGGTGATCAGAGGGGGCTGGGAGATCCCCTGCCCAGGCCAGAGGCCTTCACCAGAGGCCTCAGGCAAGAGCAAGGGTAGTGCCAGTGATCGGAGGGGGCAGTGGGCAGAGCTGATGATCGGAGGGGTATGAGGGTGCCCTACCCAGGCATAAGGCCTGAGCCAGAGGCCTCAGGCCTGGGCAGGGGCAAGGCTGGAGATCGCAGGAGCCAGCAATTAGAGGGGCAGGGGTGGAGCCTGCGATCGCAGGGGTATGGACACTGACGGAGCTGGCAAAATAGGGGCCTGGTGGTCCCCTGCCCAGGCCTGTAGCCTTGGCCAGAGGCTGCAGTGGGGCAGGGATGGAGTCAGCGATCTCAGGGCCTGGGCAGGGGTGGAGCCAGCAATGCAGGAGTCTGGGTACAGGCGGAGCTGGCAATGCAGGGAACTGGGGGTCCCCTGCCCAGGCCTGCAGCCTTGGTCAGAAGCTGCCAGTGGAGAAAGGGCAGAGCTGGTGAAGACAGGGGGCAGGATCACAGTCGGTGATCGCAGAGGCCTGGGCTCTGTGAAGCTGGTAATCGAAGGGGCTTGGGGGTCTTCTCAGGCAAAGGTTACAGGCCTGGGCAGGGGTGGGCGGGGGTGGAGCTGGGATTGGAGGAGCAGAGGTGGAGCTGGTGATCAGAGTGAATTACAGAGGAAACACCTTTTCTTTTTCTTTTTTCTACTTTTATTTTTATTTATTTTTTTCCATTTTTTTATTACATAAAGTAATACAAAGAGTAGTACATACTTCTCTTTGGAAACATCTTTTCTTACTGCTCATTGGCTAAGCTCCCTGTATGTCACTGGTAATGTTCTTAGCAACTTGGGTAATAAGAATCCCTAAAGGCAATCTAGGGTTTTTTCACCTTACTCCTGGGAAAAAAATGAAGGTCCACTGCTGGAGGGCTAAGAAATGTCCTATCCTGCCCTAGCTGGTTTGGCTTAGTGCATAATGCCTCAGCCTGCTGACTGCAGGGTCTGGGTTCAATTCTGTCCAAGAGCATGTACCTAGGTTGCAGGCTCCTCCCTGGCCCAGGCCCAGGTCAGGGCATATGCAGGAGGCAACCAATCAAAGTGTTCCTCTCACTTTAATGTTTCTCTCTGTTTTTCCCTTCTCTTCCACATTCTCTAAAAATCAATAGAAATATATCCTCAGGTGAGGATAAAAAAAGAAAGAAAGAAATGTCATATCCTATGGAAGACACATTTTAAAAATGCCTAAAGAAAGTTGTCATTTTTTTTATGGTGAAGGGTCTGGAGTCCGTGTTGATGAAAACACATTGGTGGTTGTGGTGACTGGCAGTGGCTGCAGCAGTGGGGTGATGGGGCTGGTAGCTTCCCCTGATTAGCCTGGTCACCTCCCACAAAGGGAGGCCAGACTCTGGCTTAGGCCTGCTCCCTGCTCCCCTAGCAGGGAGTGGGCCTTAGCCTTCAGTAGGACACCCCCTGAGGGCCCCCAATATGTGAGAGAGGGCAGGCTGGACTGCAGACTCCCCCTTCTCCCCCCACGTGCTGAATATCATGCACCGGGCCCCTAGTATTACTGTAATAGTAATAAATTCATGCAAATATTTAATAATTAATATGATACTATTAATATATCTTCCTTCTTATTAGATCTTCAAAGGCAACTGGTATTCAATCTTATTAGTACTTGATAGTGGTCTCCTATTTGAGGACAGTGAATGATACATGGTGTAATTATTAGAGAGGAAAACAGACAGAAAAATATCACTAGTCATAACTTCCCTTCTGGTTATTTTCCTCAGCCCTTCATTTTTCGTTTTCCTGCTGCACATACTCTTAGGTTCTCTTAAGTCCAAACTACAAATAACTCATGAAAATCAGTATCTTGCAATTAGTTAATACACCTTAAGACAGGCTGCATGCATTTCTATATTACTGGGGTAAAGCTATAAAGAGGAAACATTTATTTATATTGCTGCAGTAAATTATAAACAAAGTTCATTTCCTATGGAATAACAAAAATTATTATTAGGAGGGTATAGTAATATATCAGTGCTAGAGGCCCAGTGCATGAAAATTTATACACTTGGGGGGCATCCCTCAGCCCAGCCTGTGCCCTCTCGCAGCCAGGATCCCTCTGACAGCCCAGGAGCACTTGAGGGGATGTCCACCTGCCAGCTTAGGCCCACCAGTAGTCAGACATCCCTCTGGCAGCCTAGGAGCTCTTGAGGGATGTCCAACTAACGGCTTAGGCCACCTCCCCCTTCCCTGGGTCTAAGGTAAGCTGTTAGTTGGACATCCTTAGCCCACCACTGCTGCTGTACTTGCCAGCCATGAGCTGGCTTCTGGTTGAGTTGCACTCTCCCTGTGGAACTGCATTGCCACCAGGGGCCAGCCCCTGCATTAAGCATCTGCCCCCTGGTGGTCAGTGTGCATTATAGTGACTGGTCATTCCTGATCATTCTGCTGTTAGGGTCAATTGCATATTACTCTTTTATTATATAGAATTATTATATAGGATTCAAAGATAATAGGAGAAATAGCCCATGTCCTGACTGGAAGATGAAATCAACTAACCTAAATATTAGACATGCCAAATATTTTCACTAAAATATTTTTAAATAATTTGGTAAAGAAAAAAACAATAACAAGAATATGGCAACTGGCAGGACTGGAGTGAGGGAGAGAGTGAATAAGTAAGGAAGTGAGGAGAGTGTGGGATGTGTGTGGTGTGTGTGCATATGTGTGTGAGAGTGAGGGACAGTTAGATCTCACAGGAGTCTCAGGGGCTGGCATATCAGGCTCCCCTGGATGGGGAGCTCTTGCTATTGCTGGGGCACTCCCTGGACTGCAAGGCTCTGACACAGGAACCACACCATCTTGAAGGGGAGAACAGCTGGGATTAGGACACAGTCTTACCAACACCCAGACTAGACTTGGACACACCCTGGACCCCTGCATTTAGATGCAGAGTCACATGTCACCTGGTCATGGACTCTAGGACCCTGCAGTGAGTCCTAGACACATCTTGCCACAGGAACCAGGACTCCAAGCACATCCACAACAACTTGCACAATGACGTTGGGGGTGAGTCACATAGTCAGACAACCCGTGAGGAGACTCCATTCATGAATGGGACAACATTCAAGAACCAACTACATCAGTAGAACCCAGTATCTCAAGTAGGGCCCCTTCCTAGAACACTCAGCTCAGGATATCTGAGAGAATGCACTACTGGTACCCACAAAATATCTACTACATAGGACCACCTCCAAAAAATTTGGGTAGCATAGTAGTTTGATCTAAGACATAGAAACAAATACAATGGGACGACAAACATGTGGAGACAAAGAAACAACCCTAATTGAAAGAAAAGGAGGCATTGCTAGAAAAGGAACTAAATAAAATGGAGCAAGTAATTTGTCAGATAAGGAATTCAGAGTAAGAGTTATAAGGATGCTCAAATATGTGAATGACAAAATTCAATGAGAATTATAAGGAGGTGAGTGAGAAATTCAACATCTTATCTAATAAAAGAGTAATATGCAAATTAGGGGTCACTCCATGACAAAGATGGCCACCCCTGTGGCCACAAGATGGCAGCTCCCATAGCCACATCTTATCTAATAAAAGAGTAATATGCAAATTAGCTGTCACTCTGTGACAAAAATGCCCACTCCCATGGCCACAAGATGGCGGTGCCCATAGCCACAAGTTGGCTGCAACCATAGCCACAAGATGGCGGCACCCATGGCCACAAGATGGCCGCTGCCATAGCCACAAGATGGTAGCTCCCATAGCCACATCCTATCTAATAAAAGAGTAATATGCAAATTAGGTGCCACTCTGTGACAAAGATGGCCACCCCCATGGCCACAAGATGGAGGCACCCAGTCCAGCTCAGCCCTGCCACAGAAGTGGTCAGGCCTGTTAGCCAGGTAGGTGGCGGGGGAGGCAGGGGGCCTGAGGGGCAGAACAGGAGATAAGAGGGGGATGGGGATCCCCTGCCCAGGCCAGAGGCCTTCGCCAGAGGCGTCAGGCATGGGCAAGGGTGGAGCCAGTGATTGGAGAGATATGAGGGTGCCCTACCTAGGCATAAGACCTGGGCCAGAGGCCTCAGGTCTGGGCAGGGGCAAGGCCAGAGATCACAGGGAACTGGGTTCCACAGAGCCAACAATCGGAGGGGCAGGGGAAGAGCCTGCGATTGCAGAGGTCTGGGTACCAGTGGAGCCAGCAAAGCAGGGGTCTGGGGGTCCCTTGCCCAGACTTGCAGCCTAAGCCAGAGGCTGCCAGTGAGGAAAGGTCAGAGCCCATATGTGAGAGGGGGCAGGATCAGGACCACTGATTGCAGAGGCCTGAGCTCTGTGAAGCTGGCAATTGGAGGGGTTTGGTGGTCCCCTCCCCAGGCCTGCACCCTTGGCCAGAGGTTACAGGCCTGGGAAGGGGTGGAGCTGGGATTGGAGGGGCAGGGGTAGAGCCGGTGATCTGAGTGAACTACAGAGGAAACACCTTTTCTTACTGCTCATTGGCTAAGCTCCCTGTATGCCACTGATAATATTCTTAGCAACTTGGGTAATAAGAATCCCTAAAGGTAATCTAGGATTTTTCCACCACACTCCTGTGGAAAAAAAAAATGAGGGTCCACTGCTGGAGGGCTAAGAAATGTCATATCCTGCCCTAGCCGGTTTGGTTCAGTGCATAATGCCTCAGCCTGCTGACTGCAGGGTCTGGGTTCAATTCTGACCAAGGGCATGTACCTAGGTTGCAAGCTCCTCCCTGGCCAGGGTGCAGGTCAGGGCATATGCAGGAGGTAACCAATCAAAGTGTTCCTCTCACTTTGATATTTCTCTGTTTTTCCCTTCTCTTCCACATTCTCTAAAAAAGCAATAGAAACATATCCTCAGGTGAGGATAAAAAAGAAAGAAAGAAATATCATAGCCTATGAAAGACACATCTTGAAAATGCCTAAAGAAAGTTGTCATTTTTTTCATGGTGAAGGGACTGGAGTCCATCCATGTTGATAAAAACATCTTGGTGACTGTGATGACTGGCAGTGGCTGCAGTAGCAAGGTGATGGGGCTGGTGGCTTCTCCTGATTAGCCTGGTCACCTCCCACAAAGGGAGGCCAGGTTGTGGCTTAGGCCTGCTCCCCAAGGAGATCAGGGAGCGGGCCTAAGCCATCAGTAGGACACCCTTTGAGGGCTCCCCATATGTGAGAGGGGGCAGGCTGGGCTGAGGACCCCTCCTCAGTGCACGAATTTAGTGCACCAGGCCCCTAGTAAATAAGAATCAAGTGGATCTCTTCTAGGAACTCATCAGCACCATCACCCAGACAGGCCTTGGAGACTGCCCGTGACCCTGCAGCCATTTCAGCCAAAATCCTGTTGCCCCACCTGCAGATCTGCAGACCCTATAACTTGCACCTCCACAGATGCACAGCTCCTGCAGCAGTAATCGTGACTTCCCCACTCCCCAGCTGCCAACCTCCAGATGCCACAGCTGCACTTTTCCAGCGCACAGGCCTCCTGAGCCCACCACTCCCCTCTGGGCACATTCTTATTCAAAAAGGGCTCACTGCTCCATTAGTAGAAATTCTGAATTACCCCCTTCCTAGATAACTGCCCATAGACACCTCAGATGTGCGGCTTCAGTGCCAGGGCCTCTCTGAGTACATGAGTGCATCACCTCGGCAAAAGAACTGCAGGTGCCTCTGTGAGCCACCACTCGTTGCTTATGAATGCAACCAAGGATGCAAAGCCCTTAGCAACAGAAATTAGGACTTCCCCCACTCCCAGCTGCCTGCCCACAGACACCTCAGTCACATGGCTTTAGTGCGAGGGCTCTTCTGAGTGTGTTGTCCCTGGTGCCTCTGTGCACTTCCGCTGGGCACATGTGAATCTAACTAAGGGCACAAGGCCCCAGTAGCAAAAACAGTCTTTCCACTCCATAGCTGCTGACCTCCAGACACTGCAGTCATGCCTTTCTGGTACACAGGCCTTCTGAGCCCCGCCACCCTGACAGATGGATCCTGGGTGCCTCTGTGAGACCCCACTGGGCATGATTTCAACCAAGGGAGCAAGGAAGCAAAAATTGGGACATCCCCCTCCCTAGGGGCTGACCTCCAGACACCGCAGTTGCGCCTTTCCAGCACACAGGCCTACTGAGCCTGCTGCCCCTATAGATGGCTCCTTGGTGCCTCTTTGAGCCCTGGCTGGGCGTGCTCTTATCTAAACAAGGGTGCGTGGCTCCAGCAGTAGAAATTTGGACTTCCTCCTTCTTGGTTGCCTACCCACAGACACCAAGTTTGCGTGGTTTCCGCAGGCAGGCCCCCGGAGGCCACCACCCCAGTAGATGATTCCTGGATGCCTCTGTAAACTGCCACTAGGTACACTCATATCCAACCAAGGGCTCAAGGCCCCGGCAGCAGAAACTCGGACTTTCCCCTCCTCAGCTGCTGACCTCTGGTCACTGCAGTACACCAATCCAGCGTGCAAGCCCCCTGAGCCCGCTTCCCCAGCAGGCGGCCCCTGGGTGCTTCTCTGAGGCACTACAAGGTACAACCCTGGCTGCTGTCATCCAGTCCCTGTGGTAGCACCACTCCAGCACAAGGGCACCCTGAGCCCACTGCCCCAGCATACAGCTACTGGGTGCCTCTGTAAGCAGCCATTGGGTGTGTATATCCAACCAAGAGCACACATTCCCCAAAGCAGAAACTGGGACTTCTCCCTTCATGGAGCTGGTGGCACACAACAATTGCTCTAATCCAGCATGTGGGCCCCACAAGAGCACACCACTTGCAGACGGCTCCTGGGCCACTCTGTGTGCTGCCACTGGGTGTGTGCCTCTCCAACCAAGGGTGCATGGCTTCCTCAGTAGAATCCATGACATCCCCCTCCCGGCTACATACTTCTGGACAGCTTGGTGAACTACTGAGGAATTGCATCCCTGGACAAGGTCACATTGTTTCAGCCACAGACCCCAAGATTCCCACATGCACAGATGCTGGATTCTGAGCCTCCTTGTGATTCAGAGAGGGAAATCACTTTGGCCAGAATCCCACTGCCTCAACCACAGACTACGAGACACCTACCCCCCACTGTCATGGTTTCCAGGGCACTTGTAATTTGTTGTAGAGTGCCACTAATCCAGCAAGAGTCACACCACACCGGTCAAAGTCACAGTACCTGAGCCTCAGGCCCCAATATTCCTTCCTCCCACAATGAGCACATACCAGTGAGACTTCAGATAACCTTTTCCATAAGAGCTGGAACCATGATCATATCCAAAATAGCTTGCACAACAAAGCTGGGGGTGAGCCACATTGCCAATCCATGATGAGGTTTCATCCATGAATAAGAAACTAACATTCACAATCCAACTACATCAAGAGAACCCAAACAGTTCAAGTAGGGAGCTCTGCTAGATCACCAAGCTCAGGAGACATGAGAGACCTCACCAGTGGTGCCAAAAATCACCAACAGCATAACATTACCCCAAAAGAACCTAGGTAGCAAACTAGTTGGATATAAGACACAAAAACAATTAAAACATTATAGCAAAAAAATGGGGAGACAAAAATTAATCCCCAAAAGAGAGAAAAAGAGGAATCACCAGAAAGAGAATTAAATGAAATGGAGGCAAGTAACGTGTCAGAGAAAGATTCAGAGTAATGGTTATAAGAATGCTCAAACAGCTGGATAACAAATACAAACAAGTCAATGAGAATTATAAGGAGCTGAATGAGAATGTCAGCAACATAAAAAGGTACCAAGAGGAAATAAAGAATGACATAGCTGCAATAAAGAACATAAATGGAAGGCTTAAATAGTAGAATAGAAGAGGCTGAGGACTGCAATAGTGAATTAGAATACAAGGTAGGAATAAACACACAAACACAGCAGCAAATAAAAGAAAACTTAAAAAGCAAGAGAAGAGCCTAAGGGAGTTTTGGGACAACACAAACAAAACAATATCCACATAATAGGGGTACCAGAAGAAGTGGAAGCAGAGCATGAAATAAAAACCTTTTTGAAGAAATAATGACAGAGCAGCAGCCTTGTGATCAGCCCACCACTGTCTGAGGAGCAGTAGCTATGCGAACAACCTTAACCCACCATCCAGAGGAGCCACCACTGCTGCAAATAGCACCAATCAGAGGAGCTGCTGCCAACTGAGGAGCAGCCACTGCCGCAACCACCTGAGGAGCAAGCACAGCCCGAGGAGCCACTGCCACCCAAGGAGCAGGTTCTGCATGACTCAACATCTAGATCCATTGGAGAGATCAAAAATGAGTAGACAATGACACCCCCAAAGGAAAGGAAAGAAAAGCAGCTAAGTGAAACAGAGGTATGCAATGTGTCAGAAAAAGAAGTCAGAATAAGGGTAATACAGTTCATAAATCAAATGGATGAAAAAAATCAACAACATATGTAAGAAGAAGAAATGAAGAGTGATATAGCTGCAGTAAAAAACACCATGGAAAGTTTCAACAGTAGGCTAGGAGAAGCAGAGGACATCAGTGAATTAGAAGATAGGGAAGCAAAACACACCCAAACTGAACTGCAATTGAAGAAAAAAAATAAAAGACAGAAGGAGAGCCTAAGGGAGCTATGGGACAACATGAAACGAAGTAACATAGGAGTGCCAGAACAACAAAAGAGGAACAAGGCTTAGAAAACCCATTTGAAGAAATAAGTCAGAAAACTTCCCTGATGTGGGGAAGAAAAAAGTTACAAAAGATCAGAGAGTCCCAAGAGAGATGAACCTGAAAAGACCCACATTAAGACACATCATAATTATGATGGCAAAAGTTCAGGACAAAGAGAGAATCTTAAAGGCTACAAGAGAGAGACAGAAACTTATGTACAAGGAATCTCCCATTAGATTATCAAATGATTTCTGAACATCAGGCCAGAAAAGAATGGAAGGAAATTTACAAAGTGATGCAAAGCAAGGGACTGAATCCAAGAATACTCTATCCAGAAAGGCTATCATTCAAAATTGAAGGGGAAATAAGGAGCTTCACAGACTAAAAAAAGATAAGGGAGTTTATCACTATCAAGGCAGGAATGCAAGAAATGCTACAGGGACTGGTGTAAAAAGGGGAAAAAAAGGATAGAAGAAACACAGGCAGGGAGATAACCAAGATGGCAGCATAGGTGAACACCGGAATTGCTGCTGGGCACAACTATTTTAAAACAACAACAAAAAGAGAAAACGGACACCACCCAGACCATAGGAAGGCTGGCTGAGTGAAAATTCTACAACTAGAAAGAGACTGAGACTCAGAGGAGGAGTGGAAATAAAGTGCAGAGGTATGGAGGTGCACGCAAAGGGGCTTGCGGAAAGGGCTGGAAGCATTTCGTACCAGAGGGAAGCACAAGCTCCAGATGGCTCTGAAATCCAGTTCCAGGCGAGTTTCTGGGGACTCAGAACCATACGGGGAAGAGCTGGACTGTTGGGCACCATCAGGCACCGGGAGAAACTCCAGAGTGGCTTGAGACCCGGTGCCTCTTAGGACAGGGCTGAGAATCCACCATAGATAGTTGCTCCACCCTGTAGACTCCCTGAGACCCTGCCCTACCCAAGTTGTGCAAAGAGGCTTTTGCACATAAAAGGCTGAGAAGCCCCAGGCAGAAGCTAAAAATAGCACTTCCTTGGAGATACAAGTGCCAGCGTGCCCAGAGGTCTTATACCAAAGCCCCACTGAAACAACTCTTGCCTCATAAGGGTGTCTCCAGCACAGAAGTTCTCCCACTGTAGACACAGCTGATTCACATAACCAAGTGGCTTGGAGGTCATTTCCTCCCAGTGATCACCTAACACAGGAAGCCACTCTATCAACCCAGGGAAGCAGCCAAAATGCAGAGACAAAGAAACAGATCACAAATGACAAAAATGGAGGAAAGCAAATGACTGGATATAGAGTTCAAAACCACGGTTTTACGGTTTTTCAAGAATTTTCTAAAAACCACGGATAAATTTAGTGAGACCCTCAATAAATCTAATGAGAGCCTTGAGGGTATGAAAAAGGACCAACTAGAAGTTAAGCATACACTGACTGCAATAAAGAATATTATACAGAGATTCAACAACAGATTAGAGGAACGCAAGAATCAAGTCAAAGAATTAAAATACGAAGAAGCAAAAAATACCCAAATGGATAAGCAAAAAGAAAAAGAATCCAGAAGTGTGAAAATAGTGTAAGGAGCTTCTGGGACAACTTCAAGCATACCAACATCAGAATTATAGGGGTGCCAGAAGAAGAGAGAGAGCAAGATATTGAAACATATTTGAAGAAATAAAATATTTGAAGTTTTCCCCTACCTGGTAAAAGGAATAGACTTCCAAGTCCAGGAAGCACAGAGAATCCCAAACAAAAGGAATCCAAAGAGGATCACACCAAGACACATCATAATTAAAATGCCAAGAGCAAAGGACAAGGAGAGAATTTTAAAAGCAACAAGAGAAAAGCAGTCAGTTACCTACAAGGGGGTACCCATACGTCTGTCAGCCAAATTCTCAACAGAAACTTTTCAGGCCAGAAGGGAATGGCAAGAAATATTCGAAGTGATGAACAGCAAGAACCTACAGTCAAGATTACTTTACCCAGCAAAGCTATCATTCAGAATTGAAGATCAGGTAAAGAGCTTCATAGACAAAAAAAAAAAAAAAAAAAAAAAAAAAAAAAAAAAAAAAAAAAAAAAAAAAAAAAAAAAAGA
>PVJC01042027.1:0-15063 GCA_004026665.1 Murina feae
CCCTCTCACCTGGGCTAGGGCCACGCCCTCTCACCTGGGCCAGGGCCACGCCCTCTCACCTGGGCTAGGGCCACGCCCTCTTACCTGGGCCAGGGCCAGACCCTCTCACCTGGGCTAGGGCCACGCCCTCTCACCTGGGCCAGGGCCACATACTCTCACCTGGGCTAGGCTTCTAGAAGGGATTTGCCCAAATGAGCACCCACAGTGCCTGGAAGGTGGTGTCGAGGTCAGGCTACAATGAAGCCACATCTCCCAGGCCTGTCCCCGCTCATCAGGCCAAGGCCAGGTTTAGCTGGAGGCACGAGGGTGCGTCCATGAGTGACACCCAACTCCTCTCGGGCCTCAGGAAGGTGCTGGGCTGTGAGCTTCTCAGGTAACAGTTGCTGCGTTTAAGCACAGACTCGAGAGCGCAGCATCTCGGTGGGCCGCACACGCAGGACTTACCGTGTGATTCCGAGTGAGGAGCACCTCTGTGCCGTCCTGCAGGTAGTGTGTTTCCGTGAAACCGCTGGCAATGAGGCCTCTGTGGGGGAGACAGGACATACTGAGTGCAGAGGCTGCTGCAGGTGCCTGTGCATGTCTAGGCTGCAGACAGCCAGGGCCTGCCCCACCCCCCTTGTCTGACAGGGGACCCCGTCTTCCTGAGGCCCCCAAAGGACCTCCCCATGTGCGGGCTGTCCAGGGAGAGGCAGGAGAGGCAGGCAGGAGAGGCAGACCTGTACAAGAGTTACCCCTAGATTTCTTTTCTTAGCCCAATCTTGCCACGCACCTGCCCTGCTTCTCCAGTATGTAATTTAGTTCCATAGCTTGGAGGAGGAGATGGATTTCACCCATAGGATTCTTTATTCCCCAAGAGCAGGAGATGAAGGAACACCTGCTCATCTCACCTCTGGGGACACTTTCTCCCCCAAGCCCCGCCCCCCATCATGGACCGAGTTAACATCTCTCCGGTTTCTCCCAGGATTGTTGCAAGCCTTCCTCCCTCCACCTTAGTTCCTGCTGAGCTGCCTTCTCCCTCAGGTTGAGCAAAGGGCAGATGCTGCACCCCAAAGCCCAGCACCCAGGCCAACCTGCTTAGTGAACAGGGCTGGGGGCGGGGGGATGACAAACACAGGCTCAGCATCACAGAAAAGCAACCCGACCCGGACAGCAGGCGCTCAGACTAACTGGATAGATTAAAAAGAAAGAAACTCGCATCGAAGCTGCTGTCCCCGCTGGCGGAGGGGGTGGGCGCAGGCAGTCACACTCCCTCCCCGAGTCGTTACTCCAAGACTTTTCGATGCTGTCGGCGCCTCGAGACCAAGCCCGACACACGGCGAGGCTTCCATCTCAGAGCCACTTAGATGAGGGAGACGGGCGGGGAGCCCGAGATCAGCACCGATTACCGACAACATGGCTCACTCATCACGCGCCCACTTCTCCCCGTTCTTTCCTTGAAGACCCCGCGCGCCGTCTGAGGGCTGAATCTGCACCGGTCACTCACGCAAAGGTGCCGGGAGGCTGCCCGTGTTTGTCGGCTACACCAGTGGGCACCCTTGGCAATGAAATCACACGACGGCCCCCCCACCCCTCCCCCTGGCAAACCCATTTGGTACTCACGGACCCAACCTCGTGTCCGGCTGAAGAGTGCTCCCCCACAAGCCATTATCCCTCAGATTCCCACGTTGCCCTCTACGGATGCGGGCGCTGGGCTTCTCCTGCGGGAACGTGGGAGTTCAGCTTTGAGTATGTTCGTGTGGGGAACAAATCGCCTGGAGCGCCTGCCAAACAGCGCACAGCGAAGACCGTAGTGAAACAGCGCGAGGGCTGCGCCGAGCTCCCGGGGTAAAGGCTCTTCATTAACGCGTCCCATTCCTCCACCAGGGCCGAACGGATGCCGAGACCGAAGGAAACTTGACGTGGCCCAGGCCGCTGCGTCCTACCCGGGCGATCTCAGCCCCGCTTCCCGTGAGAGCGCCAGGCGCCGGCCCACGCTCCGCACGCCGACACCACGGGCTCTCGGGACCGTTTACGGGAGATCGGACAGGGCCCAGCTCTCTGCAGACAGCACGTGGAGGGAGGAGGCGAGAGGAGGACATGAGCACCAGGAAGAGAGCAGAGACCTGGGACGGCCGGCACCTCAGCTGCTGGAACTTCGGTCAGGGCTCGATCTTCGCACGTATCCATGCTATTCATTCTCCTCCTGGGAAAGTCACGCTCGTAACGAACTCATGCTCCAGGCTCTTGATCTGGGGAGTGGGAACCAGGCACCCCCACGGCCACCGTTCCTGTCGTGTCCCCTCCCCAGCCTTGCCCTCTGCCTCCCACTCCCGCAGCTGCTGGCTCAGGGTGTCAGGCCCCGGGACACCTGCTTTGAAAGTGCATTTCCTTCTCTTTCTCCTTCTTCTCCTTCGTTCTCACCTGAGGTTATTTCTCCGTTGATTTTTTAGAGCGAGTGGAAGGGAAAGGGAGAGACAGAGAGAGAGAGGAGCCTCGTGTGAGAGAGACACACCGATTGGTTGTCTGCCACACGAGCCCTGACCAGGGTTGGGGATCGAGTCTGCAACCAGGCATGTGCCCTTGGTCGGAATCGAACCCGAGACCCGTCAGTCTGATGAGCCACACCGGCCAGGGTATCAGGTGCTTTTTCTTAATTTACTTAGCACAGACCCTGTGGTTGTCACCTGCATGTCAAGGGAGAGGGAGCTACTCAGAGAGGTTGAGTGGCTTGTCCAAAGACACACAGCTGCGCCGGTGGAGACTGAACGTGGCTCCTTTTGGCTCCAAAGTCGGCTTCGTCCTGGCGGCTGTCAGCGCTGCCTGCCGGGGGGACATGTGAGCGCAGGGTCCGGAGCGTCCGCAGACAGGAAGCAGCAAGTCATCCGCCCCCTTTTCTTGGAATCACTTTTTTCTCTACGCAAAATGGGGCGTAGGCTACGGCTCTTCGCACTTGATTCGATTTAGCTGCCAAATTCAAACTATTTCTGACGATAATGTCTGCATGTTGGGATCTGAACTGTGCAGAACTGAACGTCTGTAAGCACAACGGAACAGTGCACCCTCTGTTCTCCATTCTGTAACATCCTCAGAATGACTAAAACAATGTTTCCCCCTCCTCTGGAATAATAATAATAAAAAACACGTCCCCTCTCCCCAGCTCCTTCTCATTTAGTTTCACCAACTGTAATAAATAAAACTGTTGACACAGCGTTTTAGAGACTTGCAGGAGACAACTGTGTTTCCTGAAAAATAATTTCTCAATAAACTGCTTCCATTTTAAGTCACAAAGACAGAGTTTTGGGTCGCATTGCGTGGCGTTTACTGCTCTCTCGCTGACCCCACCCGTCCGCGAAGTGCACAGGTGACAGCTGCAGACTCCGCGGCAGCTGCTAGAGGGCGGGAGGGCCGACTGGTCAACTGCGTTTTCCAACTGAGACACAGAAACAAGTGGGAAGTAAGGGCTCCCGACTCCGCTCGGGCCAATGCTTTGGGCCACCTTCTCCCTTTTTTAATGATCCTTTGCCTCCTCCACCCTGACGGTTCCAGGGAAAAACACTCTCATCGCCACCACGCTTACCGCATTAGTCAGCACTTCCCGGGAGGTCGGGGAGCAGCGGCGTGTCCTGCCCCTTAGAAGACCGGGGACATCCGGGTGGACGTGGCCAAAATGAAACAATCACACTTCACCTCCCCTGGGGTCACAGCCCTGCTGGGCCCGGTCCTGGGGAATCATCACTCCTCTCACGGGGGGTGACGAGGGCACTGCAGTCTCAGAAGACAATGTTCATATTTTAGAAATGCATGCTGATGTGTGTGTATGTGTGTGTGACATGATGAATGACTCTGAGGGGGCCGCAGAGGGAGAAAGTGTGGCAACAATGTCTTTAAAAAAATATATATATATAATTATTGATTTCGGAGAGAAAGGGAGAGGGAGAGAGAGATAGAAGCATCAATGATGAGAGAGGACCATTGATGGGCTGCCTCCAGCATGCGCCACACTGGGGATCAAGCCCAAAACCCGGCATGTGCCCTGACCGGAAATCAAATTGTGAATTCCTGGTTCCTAGGTTGGCGACACTCAACCACTGAGCCACACCAGCTGGACAATGATGTCTTAAATGTGACCTGATCTTGGAGATGGATGTCTGGGCACTGCTGACTTTTAGCACCAGTGACTTTCTGGGAGGTATGGACACCTGGGCCTCAGGACACAGGAGTGTGGACACCTGGGCCAGGGAGTCAGCATCTCAGGAGCCTGGGGTCCAGGGCAGGCGGCGCAGTTAGCAGGAGACATCAGTCTCCGCTGCATTTTATTCCATTCGTTTCACCTTTGTGTGCCCTTCCCCCCTCAGCCCACCTTCCCTGTCCACACAAACACAGTTTGTTTTTTCTAAACTAAGACCAAGTCACACGCATCGTGGCCCTGTACCCCTAAATGCTTCATGGTGTCCCCACAAACAGGACGTCCCCCAGCCACTCCCCGTCAGGGCACTGCCTGCCGTCTGCATCGTATTGATGTGCAGCTCTCCGCTCCTCCATTTGTGTTTGACTTGACAGTGGACGGCGGGGATGGGGGGGTGGGTGGGAGGGTGGAGGGGGAAGGGATTTGCACAAAAAGCAAGGGATGTGCTCAGCCACATGGCTCAGTGGTTGAGTGTTAACCTATGAAGCAGGAGGTCCTGGTTCGATTCCCGGTCAGGGCACAGGCCCGGGTTTCGGGGTCTATCCCCAGTGTGGGGCGGGTGGGAGGCAGCCGATCCATGGTTCTCTCTCATCCCTGATGTTTCTCTCTCTCTCTCCTTTTCCCTTTCTCTCTGACATCAATAAAAATATATTTAAAAAAAGAAGAAAAACCCAGCTACACAGACCAGTCCATCACTTCCCAGGGCCCCACGGCCAAAGCAAACGGGGCGGCATATGTGGAGGTGGCGTCTCCACACACAGAGATGGACCGGCGCTGACACCCGCAGGCCACGCCGCGTGGAGGCCACCGCAGCCCGCCCGGCCTGGCCCGCCTGCGCGGGGGGCAACACTGCAGATTCTTCTTCTTATTTCATCGTAACAATAACAATTACTCAGAAAAATAAAAACCAAAGCAAGCAGCCCGCTGGAACACTGAGAGGAGATTCCTCGGGCTTTTATTTTAAACACATGTTTCCAAAGTGGCCGCGAGCCGTGCCAGGAACTCAGCGTCGGGTCTGCTTGCCTTTGGCTGTGTCCGCGCTTTGCCGGGGAGACGCCTGGGAAAGCCTGGATTCCTGCTCTCTCATCGGAACCAACCGAGGGCCCAGTGGTGGAGCCTCGACCTATGAATCAGGAGGTCACGGTTCCATTCCTGATCGGGGCACAGGCCCGGGTTGCGGGCTCCATCCCGAGTGGGGGGCGTGCAGGAGGCAGCCGGTCCATGATTCTCATCACTGATGCTCCTCTCTCCTCCTCTCCCTTCCTCTCTGAGATCAATAAACACATATTTAAAAACAAACAAACAAACACAACCAGAACCGCGGAGGAGCCGCACAAGGAGTTCCGAGGCCCGACCAGCTATCTCCCCCTCGGAGTGTGATGCTGCCAGCGGGACCTCGGACTTGGGGAGTCGGGCGGGGTCACGCCTGCCCGTTGGGTTGTGAGGAGGGGAATTGCGCATAATTTGGAAAACCAGCTGGACTTCTGGCAGCCCTGCAGGGGGGCCCACAGGGAGAGGGAAGGCCCCCCATTCCCGATCTGAGTTTAGGGGCCCCAGACGCTTTCTGCTCCAAGGCGGGTGGGATGTTCCGGTGCCTTTCGTTGGCAAACGGGACCTGGAAGCTCTCCCCGGGGCAGGGTGGTGGGGAGCCGCACGCCGGGTGTGAGCTCAGTGTAAAGACATGTCTGTCCTTGCCCTCACCCCTGCACCACCGAGCACTTCTCCAGGGGGTCTGCTCACCCGGGGCCTCGGGCCCAGGTCAGGGGACCGGGCGGCTCATGAAATAAAACAGACCCCGCGCTGCGTTAGCTCAGTGAGGTCATCGGCGCACAGAACAACTGCAGGGCCGGCCCAGCAAAGCCAAGAATATTCCCGGGACTCGGGCTGCAAGAGCCGCGCAAATTGATGTGCATCCAAGGCCTTCGCAGGCCCTCCCGCCCGAGGCAGAGGTTCCGACGTAGAGAGAAGGGCGAAGGCGCTCTGCCCCCAGCGCGACTCAGAGCCCTGGCTTCGTTCTCCCTCGCGTGGAGTTGGTACACACGGTGCTCAGGGGGCTCTTCACCCCGAAAGGATGTGGCGTGTACCGTCACTTTAGATGAAGACCCCAGGCGAAGCGCGAGGGGCACGAAGGGGAGAGGGAGCGCCCGAAGCCGGAGAGGCGGGCGATGCCGTTATGAGAACCGGAACCGCGGACCCAGGCCCCACGGCAGCTCGTGTTCAGGTTGAGTCAATCGCCGGACTAAGTACATTCTAGATCGTTTGTGTGTCAGCGTGAAACAGTTCCATCGTCCCAACTGTCTACAGAGCAGGACTGCAACTGGATTACGACATTCTCCTTTTACCCGAAAAGTAACGACGTTGCAGGAAGTGAACTGGCATAAAAGCTGAACTCAGAAGGGCTCCTAAGAGCATCGTTGTCCCCTGCAGCCGGGAGATGAACGTGGGTACACAGGAGGCGATGCTTCGGGGCATGGTCCGCGGGCCGAGGACCCCGAGCCCCAGAGGGAAGCAAGGGGACACCTGTCGTCCTGGCTCCTCGTCTTTCAGGAAAGGGCCCCATCCCTTCGGAAAGCGCCGCCCCTTCCGTGTGGAGCTATAGGAAGCTGTCGCCGCACCTCGTTTTTAAGGAGGAGGGAGCCGACGCAGGGGGCGAGGGGAGGGGTGGGTAGCCTGGTCCAATGCACCTGCTATTCATTTATGGCTGCCCTTGGCCCCAGCTGCATTGTGGGAAAGGTTTATGAAGGCCTGTATGAAAGGGTCCGGGTTGTCAAGAAATATTTGCAGCCCTAACCATTTTGGCTCAGTGGCCTGCGGACTGAAGGGTCCCAGGTTTGATTCCGGCCAAGGGCATGTACCTTGGTTGTGGGCACATCCCCAGTAGGGGGCGTGCAGGAGGCAGCTGATCGATGTTTCTCTCTCATTGATGTTTCTAACTTCCTATCCCTCTCCCTTCCTCTCTGTGGAAAATCAATAAAATATATTTTTTAAAAAAAGAAATATTTGCAAAAATGCAGCATTACTTTACTGAGGAGGAAAGCAGAGGACAGCACAGGGTTGTCAATGCAAGAGAAGTAAAGGGTCAGGAGGTAGGAGATTAGGCACCAGTGAGATGGAGAATTGATGACTATTATTACAGAAGTAGAGGCCCGGTGCATGAAAATTGTGCACAGGTAGGGTCCCTAGGCCTGGCTGGTGATCAGGGCTGATCAGGACCTTCTGGCTGCCGGCTGGGGCCTCCCTTCCCTGGCTGCCAGCTGCTGGCCCAGGCGTTAACTTCGTCCCGCATCACCCCCTGGTGGTCAGCACTCATCACAGCAACTGATCAAACTCCCAGTCTCCAGGTAAAACTCCCACGGGGACAATTTCCATATTAGGCTTTTATATATATATAGATTTAGGCTTTTATATATACACAGATGATAGCGGCCACCACCATTGAGTGCCTGTTGTGTATTCTGGAGAGTGTGAAGCACACTTTCACTTGATACTTCAAAACACTCACAAGGTCCCACAACTCTGCCCATTTTATAGAAGAGACAACTAAGGCCACACAGTTAGAGACTGGCAGATGCAGGACTGTGGCCTACATTAGTCTGACTCCAGACCCTGGTTCAAGGTGTTCTGCTGGAGACTGGAGACTGGAGACTCTGATAGGAATAGTGCCCCCCCAGCATGCCGCTCCCCCACCCCCATGATTTAAAAGACAAAAGCAAATACCACTTTGGTTTAAGAATGTGGGAAGGAAGCCTGGGGAGAAGTTAGATACCAATCTGCAAATAAACAAAAATAAAAAAGTAAACACAATATAATGAAGAAAATAAAGTAACAAGATCCCGCGTGTCCACACAGAGGGCGGGCATTCAGCTGCTGCCGACTCCCCTCTCCTCACCCAGCCCCTGGCCAATGAGGAAGGAAGGCTTTGCGACTCGGCTGGCGCGACTTGGACACAAGCAACGTACCACTCAGATCTCTGGCCTCTTAACTCGGCTTTATCACATGAGAGTCTCTAGGTCTCCGCGCTCATACAAGCTCAGCCTCTAATGTAATTTCGGAAATTTTCTTTGCTGACCGTGACTGTCGGTGCTTTGTTCACGGGAATCGCTGACGTGAAAAACGCGTGTCAGTGTCGCGGCACCCGCCTTAGACAAAGCCCAGGGGCGCGGCCGTTTCAGAGAGCTTTCCTGTGCCGGCGGCATCCACTCCCCAGGGTAGAGAATAAACGAAACCTCAACAGTGAACCTGAAGACAGAACACGGGGGCCCCGCGCCGGAGGAGCGCGGCTGACGGTCGCTCGGTGCTGGTATCCGTTCATGCCTCTGTAGAACTGAGGGAGTTTTATACGTTAAATTCAAATCCATCCAGCGTGCTAGACACCAGCGCGACGCTCTTCGTCTGTGCCGTTGGCTTACCCAAGTCCTCGCTGGAGGACGCCGATCATTGTTATGTTTGAGAAAAATCTTTAAAGGATTTCTGTAAACAGCAACAGAAAACTCCCACAGGTCTGCGTCTCTTTGTTGTAGAAGAGCGTGTCTAACACAGCAACACATTTCCGTGTGTGCCTGTAAAAATGGCTTATTTCTGACCCTCCTTTTTATGATACCGAAAGCTCCAGAGCACAACAAAAACACAGGCTGGGGCAGAAAGACTAAGTCCAAGGAGAAGCTTCTGAAAGAATGTTCCTGCGAGGACCTTGCGAGGAAGCAGGAATGTGGCCGCTGCACGAGGCCGGGGCGGTCGGCGCCCACTCAGGCAGCCCCAACCTGCGTGACTGTGATTTAACTCACGAGTCTAAGAGGGTGTGTGGAACCTCTCACCGTCCCTGCCCAAAGCTGTGTCTACTCAAGAGGTAGCAGTTCTAACAGGCACGTTTACGTTAGGAAAATAGAAAGGTCTTAAATAAACAGCCGAACTTACACCTTAAGGAAATAGGGGGAAAAAGAAGGAACGAAGCCCAAAGTTAACAGGGGGGAGGAAATAACAAAAATTAGAGGGGAAATAAATGAACTAAAGGCCAGGGGAACAACAGCGGAGTTCAGCCAAACTAGGCTCTGGTTTTTGAAAAGGTAATAAAAACTGACAAACTTTTAATGACACTAAAAAGGAGTCGAAAGACTCAAACAAATCCAATCAGCAATGAAGGAAGAGACGGACGATGGTCACGACAGCAATCCACAGAGATTCCTGTGAATAACTACCTGCCGACACACTGAATAACCTATAAAACGGACCGGTTCCCAGAAGCACACACCCTCCCGAGATGAGTCAGGAAGACACACACATTCTGCGCAAACCAGAGGCCAGGAAACCTCCCCACACGAAGGCCGGTGGCCAGTGGCTTCGCCGGTGAAACCTATCGAACATTTAAAGAAGAGCGAACGCCAGTCCTTCCCGAACTCTTCCCAGACACCGGAGAGGAGGAAGCGCTTCCAAACTCCTTTGAGGAAGCCAGCATCACCCCAGACCAAGGGCAAATGGCCGGTGAGGATGATGGAGATCAATACCCCCCTCCATCGTCCCCGGTGCCATCTGTCTGTCTGTCTCCTCGGACAGCCATCTATCCAGAGCTCCTGCCCGTGTTTGGACGGGGCTGCTGGCTATCCAGGTGCTGCGCTGTCGCAGCTGTTTGTTTCTGGGAATTAACCCTTTGTTGGGGGCATGGTTTGAAATCTCCTCCCCACCCCCGTCCAGGAGGCTGCCTTGGTTCTGACGAGGGGCCCCGCTGGTGAGCAGAAGCTGTGCAGTTCGATGAGGTCCCACTTGTTTATTTTTGCTTTTGTGTCTCTTGCCTTTGAAGTCAGAGCCACGGACCGTCAGTGAGATGTGACCGGCGATGTTTGTAGGACTTTCACAGTTCCAGGTCCTGCCGTTTGCGGCCGCATGGATGGAGCTGCAGGGCTCAGAGCTGAGTGAAACAAGTCAAAGGGGGGAGGCGAGTCCCGTGTCATTTCACTCAGATGTGGAGCCTAAAACAGAAACAAGTGAGCTAACAAAGCAAAGCAAACGCACGGAGAACAGATCTGTGGTCACCGGAGGGGATGGGACGGAGGGGGGGGGCGACAAGAGGAAGGGGTGCACCCTCGGGAGGGAGGATAGGCTATCGGGCGCTCACTCTGCAGGGCACGCACATGCCGAATGATAAGGCTGTGCAGCCGGAATGTACGTAATAAAAAACCCTGTAACTGCGCACAGTGACGAGTATCAGAACGAATAAACCCACCAACAAACAGAACCCCCCAGATCCAACCCGAGACAACGCTGAAGCCATTTAGGACTGCTGGGCCCTGTGGGGGGAGGTGGGTCAGAGCCTCTGAATGCTACAAAACGCCATGCAGTCCCACCTTCGCGTCCTGCCTTTGACTACGCCCAGTCTCCGCGTCCATCGATGTCCTAACCACGGAGTGACTGTCAGTGCCAGGCTGGGTGCTGGGGCACCACGCTGACTTCGGGAGGATACTCTGGGACCTAAACACAGAGGCGTTTGGCAGTGCGCCCGCATGTGTACGAGGATCCACCGTGCATCCTGTGGCTGTCACTCAACGCCTGGGCATCGCGACACGCTTCCGAAATCCACGTGTACGAAGAGTTTGTGTAACACGGGAACCAGCCAGTATTCTTCCCTGACACGCCTGCTGTCCTCATCCTGTGCTTGCGTCCCTCAAAAAGGAGCATAACAATTCTACTTGCCATTGGAAGTCCTGGGCCAAGGCACCCGGATTCAGTCCTTCCCACGCCACACCAAGACCGGAACCTGCCCCCCGCCCCCAAAGGATATACTTCCGCCCCCACCAGGATCCCCCTCTGTCTCCCCCAGTGTAAGGTGACAGTCCCGATTTTTAACCGTTTGTCCCGCGTCCCGTGACGTTTTTAAAAAGTCCCGATTACTCTTTATAATATTTTAAGTAATAATAATAATAATAATAAAAAGAAAAAAAATAAAGAAAAAAAATGCCCCTCCTCCCCTGGTCAATGGCGCACCGTTTTAAATCTGGTCACCTTACCCCAGTGCCCTCTCAACCCAGACAGCCTCAGCCCCGAACCACCAGGCAAACGCAAACTGCTCCACTGCTGCGGTGCCATTACGTGCATTTTGTTATAGCCTGCCCGGCGGGGCTCAGGGGTTGAACACCAACCTATGAACCAGGAGGTCAGGGTTCGATTCCTGGTCAGGACACGATTCCCGGTTGGGGACTCGATTCCAAGCATGGGGCGTGCAGGAGGCAGCCGATCCGTGATTCTCTCTCACCACTGATGTGTCTGTCCCTCCCTCTCCCTTCCTTTCTGAAATCAATAAAAAAAGTATATTAAAAACTTTGCTTTTTTCCATCAGCAGCTTTTCCATAACCCCAGCAAGCCAACTGGCCCAGGGGCTACCGCTTGTCCTCGCTAATGAGGGAGGGACCCTCCCAAGCAGGCCCACAGCCCTGTGTGTCCCAGGGAAGTTTCCACACGGCCCGGAGCGCACTCGTCCTGCTCGGATTCTGTGCTTGAACCTCGCTGTTGCATTCGCCTCCCAATATGATTGGGGCGTCAGCGTTCCGAGTTTTACAAGGAAATGACAGACGCTGCATCACGTTTCAGGAACCGGAAGGGCCTTCTCCGCACGGGAATGCCGAATTCAGCACGGAACACAACAGCCCGGCAGCAGCCGAGCAGAACGGACGGACGGTCCCCGGGAAGATCCGAGTTCGAGTCCCGAGCAGCCACCCCCTTCCCTCTGCACGAGGACAGCAGATGAGCAAGACACCGCCACCTGCCACCCCTCCAGGGCCAGGCGAGGCTCAAAACACGAAATGTCAGCGACCAGCACCCTCCCCCACGTGGCAGGAGCTGGCATGGATGTCGGACAAGAGCCAGCACTGCCACCGACTCTAACCTTCGACGGACGTGTACTCGTTTACGGAGATCTACTTATTCCACAAAGTGTGGGCCCAATTTTCGCACTTTCTCTCCTTCGGAGCCTCCCGTGTGCCCGGGGCGGCCTTCCACAGCGGCTGGAGTGTACAAGGCAAGGCCAAGTCCATGCTCACACCTGTGGGCGGTGACATAGGACGCTGTGGGGTTGTTGGTTCATCTGCTCATCCCTTAGAAAATAGTCTTTTACCCTGACGTCCGCAATGCCGTCGCGATTGAGTGCTAAGTTTTTTTCTTTCCTTTTATTTTATTAATTCTAAGCCTCTGCCAAGATCGACTCTCTCTCTTCCCCCAGTGGGGAGAGAATGGAAGGGAGGGCAGGGGAGGGAGAGAGAGAGAGAGAGAGAGAGAGAGGTGAGACACAGGACTGCATTATATTTTCAAACACATCCTCATTTCCTGGTCAGGGCACAATGCCAAAGGGCCGGAGCTTCCTCGGGGTGATGTGCCTGGAGTCCTGTGTGCCAGGCAGGGCTGTGCCCCGTAGACGTACAGGAGCCAATGGGGCCCCTTCTCCGAACACAGTGCTCCCACCCGGCCAGGGTCCCAGCGGCAGGCATCTCGGCTCCATGCCCCTCCGCTGGTTAGAACAGGGCAAGTAGTTTTCATAAAATCTATCGCAAGGTGAGGCTCTCTTCTCCCCTTCACATGAGCGCTGCGAGGGGAAATAGCAGCAAGCGCCTCCCAGAGGAGGGGGCGCCCACAGGCGCCTGTGCCAGGGGCCGTGTACAGGTTGGCAGGAGGACAGACACCCCATCCCCACACATCCTGCGGGGCCGCCCCGAGAGGCGTGGAGGCGTGTGAGTGAGAGCAGGCGAGGACCCGGGTGGGAACACACCTCCCGGGCACCCCGGCGCGGGGATCCTCCCTTCGGTGGTCACTGTCGCCTGAAGCGGGCTATCCCCGAGGAGAGGAGAGCGCCCGTCCCCCTGGAGACCGTTTGGGACCGTCTGGGGGAGGATGTTCTCGGGGAGAGAGACAGCCAGGGCTCAGCCGGCAGGGAACTCGCTGCTGCGGCGCCTGCAGTTCTGGGGCTCAGGCTGCTTCGTGTAAAGTGTGCCTAGACGGGCACTGGACTCCGAGGTGCTGACCTCGGCGGAATGCCAACGCTCTGGCCCCACCGAGAGCGGCTCAGCCCGCGCTCCAGGACCCGCAGGAAGGATGGTCTGTTAGCAGGCACTCGCCAGGCCCCCACCGGGGACCTCATCCCTGCCACGTCCGGGGCCCCTCTTCCCACCGCACCGTGTGCCCTCGTGGCTGCCCTCAGACGCAAGCACTGTTACCGCCTTAGCAACCCCTTGCTGCCCGGGACCCGGCCACCCGGGACTCAGCGTGCATCTGGGGCTGGACCACAGGGGCACGGGGCCCTGTCCGCGGACAAGCTGAAGCGCGTGGCCACATGGCAGGGATGTGACCAGAGGGGGACACCAGCCTCGGACCCTCTCGCCAGGGGAGTGCCGCCCGAATCCGGTCCACGAGCGGACACTCCCACGGGAACACACCGCCTTCGTCCGCGCCTTCTTCTCTCACCCCAAAGCCGCGCTGAGATCGGCACCAGCGCCTCCTGTTTTTGTTGTTGTTAACCCTCCTCCGAGGACATTGCCCCATGGGTTTGTAGAGCGAATGGAAGGGCGGGAGAGAGACACACAGAGAGAAACTTCGAAGTGAGAGGGACACATCGACTCCTTGCCTCCTGCACACGCCCTGACCCTGGGGACTGAGCCTGCAAACAAGATACATGCCCTTGAGCGGAACCAAACCCGCAATCCATAGGCCCATGGGCCGACGCGCTAACCACTGAGCTGAATGAGCTAGGGCTGGGCACTAGCACCTCTGTTTTACAGTTGGGGAGACTGAGGCTCTGTGAGGAAATGTGCTCCCTGCGGGCCTCACCATCACTGGGTGTGAGCAGATCACTCCCATGTCCCCACTTGTGGGGTCTTGCTAGGGTCCCCACTTCCCGTGAGGGCGCCTCCCTCTGTCCTGAGGCTGAGCTCCCTTTGTGAGGCGCAGCATAACAAACCCTCAGTTCATCCCGACATGCAGGGGCGGTTGTACATTTACAAACCCCGGCCCCGTGGGACCTGCCGCAGCCGAACCTCACGTCTCCCCGTGCAGCTCCCGGAGGCCCGGGGAGGGGCCGCCTCTGCTGAGGCCCCCGGAGATGTTTATTGTTCTCGAGCCCTCTCCTTCCTCAGCTCTCCCCGACTGGGAAGGAAAGGAAATAAAAAACAAATGTCACGTCGCAAGTGGAACATCAAGGGCCCTCTTGGCTGCTGGGGATGTTTCAGAAAATGGCTTTGACCTTTTTTCTAGCTCCTGCGAGAAGCCGAGGAAACCAAAACACAGGCGTTTGGGGGCTCGGCAAATGGTTGCTGTGTTGTCTGTACACAGCAGGCGCTGGTGTGGAGTCCCGGCCAGGCCAGAAGCGGGAATTCACCCGGAGGCCGTGACCATCCTGCCCTCGAGGGGGCTGGCAAAGCGAGGCCGCCCTCAGGACTTCAAGGTGACTTCAAGGACACCTGCAGGAGGAGGGGCCTGCGTGGTGGGCACAGACATCAGTGGGGAATGAGTCAGTGCCGTGGGGTGTGAGCTCCTCCGAGCTGCCCTGTGATGCTCCTCTGGGTCCAGAGCCCACACGCTCTGCCGGGTCCCAGCTGCTGCCCCCTCGGCCGTCGTTCACGCTAAGGAGGGGGCAGCCCGTAGGCAGGATGCCCACGTGCGGACAAGCGTCCCTCATGGGCTCAGCTGCCCGGCTCTGGAGCGGAGACGGAATATCTAAAAGGCCCCGCTGAGCAGGACGACCTCCGCCCTCCCTACAACAGGCCAGCAAGCGAGCGACGTGTGAACCAGAGAACGAGGCCCGCAGGCGCCTGGGATGCATCGTCTGGCTCCCGAGGGCGGGTCAGCAGGCTGCCCGAGGCCTGCTCTCGGTACGGCAGCCGTTCACCCGTCGCCTGTATCAGCTCTCGGAGCCCCGACAGAGA
>PVJC01042028.1:0-15108 GCA_004026665.1 Murina feae
TGGTGGTGAGCCTGCGGGCGGCTTGGGATGGAGTTATCGATGGTGACCAGGGTTGGCAAACCATAGTCACAGGCTAAATCCCTCTCTTTGTACAGACCATGAGCTAAGAATGGTTTTTATATTTTTAAATAGTTTGGGTTCTGCCCAGGGGAAGGAGAGTGAGGGGAGGGGTGGAGAAGGAAGTCAGGGAAAGGCAAGGCTAGGAGCGGGGAAGGACCACATGCGTTCTAGGAATGGAGTGGCAAAGGAGAGTGGCAGGGAGCTGGAGTAACCTCCTGCACAAACTAGGGGTGTGACCTGGGGCCGGGGGTGCCTGGGGCACGGAGAGGAGGCCTGGCACATCCTGAGAAACCAGATTTAGGGAGGAGGGCATGAGGATGGTCTGAAGCAGCAACAAGGAGTCAAGGGGATGCCACGAGGAGGGCTGTGGGAAGAAAACAGACACCACCACCACACAGGGTTTCTTACCCTTTTAAGCAATGTATGTTTTTATTGATTTCAGAGAGAGGCAGGGAGAAGGGTAGAAGCATCAATGATGAGAGAATCCTGGACTGGCTGCCTCCTGCATGCCCCCTACTGGGGATCGAGCCTGCAACCTGGGCACGTCTCCGCCACGGAGGCGGATTTCTTACACCTTTCCAATGTCTAAAAAGCAAGTGGTTTTCCATAAAAGATCCCTCATGCCAGTGACCTACCAGACCCACTGCTTTCCTCTAGATGGGCAGGGTCCCTTCACCCTTCATACGCCTGCCTCTGGCCCCTGCTGGACTGTTAAGTGCCCCTGGGCATGGACTGCAGCCACCCTATGAGCTGTGCCAGCCTAGAGCAAAGCCCAGTGCCTGGGAGGGGCCGGGGCATGGTGAGCTGTGGGTGATGGATGGTGGAGAGGGAAGGACACCCAGTGGGAGAAAATGCTCACAAAAGGCACCAGGGCCAGACTGCAGGGTTGAAACATGTCTTTACCCTTTATTAGCAGGTGGAGCTTGAACAGGTGTTAATTTACTCTGCCTCAGTTTCCCCATCTGTTAAATGGGAATAGAACCAGTCCCGCCTCATTGTGTTGTAATGAGGATCTGACGAGTGAATACAGGAAAAGTGTTTGACACAGTGACTGGCACAGAGGGGTGTATGCTGTTCTTACTGTTACTGTGATCGTGATTGTTACTGTGAGTAGGCCCAGGCTCGGAGCAGACCTGGGGGTTGCCATTCATTAAGCAGAGAGGAAGACATGAATAACCAGTACCCCGCTGGTGGCAAACAAGTGAAGTATTGGTTAGAACCAGAATGTAAGGGCTTAAAAGCCATTCCAGAGTTTGAACTTTACTTCATAAGCAATAGGGAGCCATTGAAGGTTTCAGACAGAGGACAGACATAGCTGGGCTAAGAGCAGGTTTTTTTTTAAATAGTTGACAACAGATCCAAGAACATTTCATAACGTGAAAATGATATGAAATTCCTTTCCACGTCCCTACATAACACCTGAATATTTACTCTCTGACGTGACAGAAGACATTTGCCAGCCCCTGCTTTCTGCTTTCGTCGGCTCTGAGCACGATGGGGGTATATGCTCTTTGCAGGTCTAAGGGGCTTTGGTCCCTTATGGCTTTAGGGTACTCAGGGAGTCCAGGCCCGAGCCTGCAGGGGCTAGAAGCTACCCGGGCGGCGGGCTGCTCTGCCTGCTGCGGATAGGCAGTGGGGGAACACCTGTAACTCGGCCCTGCTGATGGCAAAGCTTCGCTGCCTCACACTGTCTGCAAGCTACTGTTCAGTTAGGTCTGCAAGGATGCTCGCCCAAGGGCCAGCCACTTTCCTGGAGGCCAAGGAGGGTGGTATGAGTGGGCAGGTCTAGGCACCCACCCCCTCCCACCCTGAGAAGCCACGCCCCCTTCCTTACCTTCCTCAAGTGGGGAGAGGCCACCTCTGCCCTGCCTAGCAGCCTGTAGGGGTGATTGCTGATCGAAGTGGGATGGTTCCGATGGCATGTTCCCTCCCCACAGGTTCACAGAAATCTCCTAGGTTTTTCCCAGTAAAAAGGACACTTTTAAAATTCCAGGTGACACGGACGTGTCGCTTTGACAGTGGCAGTTTGGCATTGCTAAGTCCACTGCTTTGGTGGAAACCCTCCTCCCCACAGGCCAGCCTCCAGCTGAAGCTGACATAAGCAGAAAGCCCAGGGTGCATTCTCCCCCCTGGGCCCCCCAGGGGGCGCCTGAGGCATGAGAATGAGGGGTGCAGGCCCTGGAGGCAGACTGGGGTTTAGGTTTCTGCTCTGCTACCTGCTGGCTAAGTGACCTCGGGCCTTAGTTTTCTCCACTGACAGTGACTTTCCTGCGAGGGTGTGAGTCCATGAATGAAAGCAAGTGAAGCACTTCCAAGTGACACACCAGTGTCCTCCTGCGTGTGATTCCTGCTGAGGAGGCAGTGCCCAGACTGTCCCTCTGCAGAGCACTCCCCTTCCTTCTCTCCCGCCCTGCATCTGTCAAGTGTGGCGGCTGTTTGGGTCCTGAGAGCTGGTAAAGGAGTGATAGCTGACATTTCCTGAGCACTTACGTAGCCAACTGTGTGACTTCAGGCAAGTTCCTGACCTCCGGGTGCCTCAGTCTCCATCGGTAAAATCGGGAGAATTTGGCATCCGCCTCACTGGGAAGGTGGGAGGCCTCAGGCTAGGAAAGCAGGACGTGTGGTTGAGGTCGTACCTACCTAGCTACTGCCCCTGCCTCACTGCCCACATCCCAGGCCTGAAAGTGACCTGCAGGTGGGCCTGACGCTGTCAGGGGTCTTCCCATTCCCGGCTCCTCTGCTCCCTATCCCCACCCGCTCCCGACTCAGCCATCTGTTCCCCACTGCCACGTCCATCCTCCAGGGCTGTGGGGCGTCGCTACCGGACCTTGGGCCTGCGCTTTGGTGAAGCTCGGAACAGCCAGACGCTCTGACCACACCCTCTTGGCCTCAGCCTTCCTGGGTTTAGCCCTCCTGGGTTCCCTTGTTGTGTTTCTCAGCCATGCATCTGGGGCTGGGACCCTCAGAGGCCCTGCAGCTGGAGGGAGAACAAGACACGATTATCCCCTGGCTTCGAACCCTGACCTAAATCTCGCTCCCTTCCACATGCCTTCCCTGACAGCGGCCCCGCCATGCATGCTGAGCGCGCTCTGGGCAGCTGTTCCAGACCCTCCTCCCACTCTGTCACTGAGGTCTGGGTGTTGGCTCTGGGAGCAGTTGTAGGTGTTTGTTGATCTGGATATGGGGGTGGGAGTGGCAGAAGTGGGGGAGGCACACAGTACACAAGTCAAACTCCCAGCTCAGTAGAATGACCCGTCACGCACGTTTAGTCCACAAAGCACGTCCATGCTGTTTTGTGACCTTTCCACAGTCACTGGTGGTAAGGGCTGGGTTTACCCCGCACGGAGGTGAAGACGGGTTCGGAGAGTGAAGGGTGGGTGGATAAGGAAAGAGGTGAAGCTCAAAGGATAAGCATTGGACTTTGGACTCCAACAAGCCTCTAGGCACTGCCAGCCTCACAGGTGCAACCCTGGTCGCGCCTTAACCTGTTAGCTCAGTGGTTCTCAACCTTCTGGCCCTTTAAATACAGCTCCTCATGCTGTGACCCAACCATAAAGTTATTTTCGTTGCTACTTCATCACTGTAATGTTCTTACTGTTATGAATCGTAATGTAAATAGCTGATATGCAGGATGGTCTTAGGCGACCCCTGTGACAGGGTCGTTGGACCGCCAAAGGGGGCGCGACCCCCAGGTTGAGAACCGCTGTCTTGTCTTCCCTCTGTAGAACACAGGCAGCTAGTACTCACTCCCCACATGGCTAAGAGCATAATGAGGCAATGCCCAGGGCCTAGCGCATAGTTAAGTGCTCCGTAAATATTACCTAAAACAGTCGACACACTGGTCAGGACATTCTCTCCTGCGCAGGTGCTGTGGGAGGTGCAAGCGTGCCGCTGCCCCTGGTTCTCCAGCGTCTCCTGCAGGCCGTACCCCAGGAGTGAGACAATGAGCACCAGCAGGCGGCTCGCAGGGCAGGTGGCTGCGGGGCGGCCCGGCCGGGCACCTCCTCATCCAGGGGACTGGCCTGCTCTGCTGCAGGGCGGCGATGATTAAAGAGCTAGCAGCAACCCATAGGCCTTGCACTGACAACTATAACTTACCATTTATTACGCCCTGATTGTGTGCCAGGCACAGCGGAGGGTCCTTTTATACACTGAGGGCTCAGTTACGATTTGTGGGATTAATAGGAGTTAATTCTAATCTTCACAAGAGCTCCAGGAGCTGCCCTCGATTTACACGCGGGAGCTGGCGCTCCGAAAGGTACAAGCTGATGTGCACACAAGTGCATCAGCGGCCAGAGCAAAGGCTGGGCGCAGAGGGGCTGCGATTCACGCCATCCCGCGCTGTCGGCCCTCCCTGCAGGCGCTGGGTCTGTGGAGCCCCGGAGTCGCCACAGCTCGTACCCCACGGGGACCGAGGAGGAGGATGACATCGAAGAGGGGGAGCCCAGCCCCTTCCGCGGCCGCTCGCGTTCAGCGCCCCCAAACCTCTGGGCAGCACAGCGCTACGGCCGCGAGCTGCGGAGGATGAGCGACGAGTTCCAGGGCTTGTTTAAGGTGAGCGCAGTGCGACTTCGGGGAGGACTAGGACCGGTGCATGCCGGGACCTGGGCTCCCGGGCACCCGCCCCTCGGGCTCCCGGGGCATGCCGGGACCTGCAGTCTCAGGACCGGTCCCTTTTCGAGTCCCAGAGCATGCCGGGATCTGTAGTCCAGACCCCGCTCCAGAAGGCGGAGATCTGGGGCCCCAAATCCGTGGAACGCAAAGCCCGTGGGCATCTGTGTTCCCGGCCGACCCCTTTCAGGTGTCCGGGTTCTTTGCCTTCAACTTTGGACTTTTCTTTTTTTGTAAGTAAAGCGAGCAAGAATGTACTGACCACAGCAGAGACATACTTAGGAGAGTGAAACAAGGAAGGGCGTAGACACAGCAACAGGAGAGCCTCAGCTGGGCTGCTTTAGCTCACTGGGGAGTCAGACAACAGGGGGCCTTGGAGACAGGTTCAGGGGGTTAGCCCCGGAGCTGCGCTGCCCATTGCTCCCCTGGGTGCAAGTCCCGTGGGGTCCCTAAGAGTTTAGGGAATACGTGCCTGTGGGGGAACGGCACAGGCGTGCTCCGTGGAGGAGGGCAGCCCTCGGACCCCTTCTTTAATTCTTGGGCTGCGGTCCCATCTTCCCGGTGGTAGACCTTCGGCTCTCGCACTAACACACAGGGTCCTACGGTCCTCTCTCCCCGCCCCCAACACGGAGCGTCAGGATCTAAACCTCCGCCCTAGGGGCCCAAAGCAGTGATCGCTCCTGCTTAGGAAAGTGGTCAGGGGACCCCCTCGGTACAGGGCATGTTGGGGCTGCGGTCTCTATCTTAGAGATGGGCTTCCGGAATGGCGGGCCCTGCTAACTCATGTAACCCTTCCGTCTTCCCACCGAAGGGACTCCCTCGGCCGAAGAGCGCAGGCACAGCAACGCAGATGCGGCAAACCTCCGGCTGGACGCGCTTTTTCCAGTCCTGGTGGGATCCGAACTCGGGGAGAGGAGGCTCCGCTCCCTCCCAATGACCTTCTTTCCCACGCGGAAGCGGCCCTGCACGCCGCCCGGCCGCCATCTTGGGTGCGGGCGGAAGTCGCCTCCGCGGGCCTCTGCAGAGGATCCGGTCTCCCCGCGTCGGAAGGAGGAGTCCTGACCCGGAGCCGGGTTCGCTTCCGGCGTGTGCGGGCACTGCGGATGTTCCCGTCTCCGGGGAAGTTTGGAAGCTTCTCCGCCGTCAGCCGCTGGAAGTGGGTTGCCCCCGGCGCCCGCGCCAAGTTGCTGGTCGGAATCCCCAGAACCCTTTCCTCGCGGGGGCCCCGCGGGCTGCCGCTCGCCGCGGAATGTGCTATTAAAGCCCACATCGCCGCCGCCGCGCTTCCTGTCGGTCGCTGGGGGCTTCGCGGCCGCGTGGCGCCGCCGTTGTGCGCATAAGGGGAACGTGGGCTCTTTCTGAGTGACAGCGGGGGCGAGGCGGCGAGCAGGGCAGGGCCTCTCGAGCCCCAGGGACGTCCAGGCCCTTATCTCTAATCTGGTAATTGGGAGCTGCAGGCCGGCCGGCCGGCCGCCGGAACTCCGTGCTCCGCCAACGGCGCCGCGTCCCCCGGGGAGGGTCATTGTTCTATTTGGGTCAGCTCTTCAGAACAGCTACTGTGTGGCCGGCCCGGGGCCAGCGCTGCTCGGGAGCTGGCTGGGCGCGCAGGACGGGGGAGGGGGACGGGAGGCTGGCCAAGGGCTGTGAATAGAGATAAATGGGCAACCAGAGAGGCTCCAGGACCTGGGAGCAGAGCTCCGAGCTCGGCTTCAGAAAGATTTATTGGCGCCCCCTACAGACGAACCATGATTTGTGCTGGGTACACAGAGATGAATTAAGACAGCCGGTGAGTTAGAGCTGGGACTTGCAGGGAGAGCTGGGGGAGTGGGCTGTCATTCTGGGGAGAGGAAAGAATGGACCCTGGAAGGATAGCGGAGCCGCAGAGGCCAGGCTCTGAGGGGCTCGTATGTCATCCCCAGGAGTTTGGAGTCTGGCCTGGTCTCCGAGGACCAGGGGACTGCGTGTAGTGTTTCTCTAAGAGGAGCAAGCCAGGAAGGTAGGCGTTGGCTGCTGCGGGGCCTGGACACAGTGCGGTGGACAGATCTGGGGAAAGGACAAGGACTAACCGCAGAAGTAGGGCCCAGAGTAGAGGTACCCTGCCCTGGGAGAACCCCCCTCTGGAAGTCCAGTTTCTCAGGCCTCCCCACCCCATCTGTTTGCCTGAGGCTGCAGCAAAAACAAAGAAAGAAAACACTCAATTGGCAGGAGATAAGCCCAGATAAGAGGCTGCCTTCCGCTGGAGGAGGAGGCAGGCAGCTTGGGAAGCTCCGCCAGGAGGCTGGGAGAGGCCTTGAAGGAGTGCCAGCCTGCCCCTGCAGCAGAGCCCAGCCGCACCCTCGCTGCGCCGCAGGTCTCTGCCACTCGCTGTCCCGAGGCAGGACGGCGGCACGGAGCAGGTCCTCCAGGCCCACTGTAGACCGTCTGCCCTGCCTCCAGGTCAGGACATCTTGAGTTGGCCTGCACGTGACTTCTGTCTGGGCTGCAGTTTCCTCACCTGTAAAACAGGCAGAACGTCTCCCTCACAGGGATGAGGGGCGCTGGGCCTCCCAGCCCGTGTCTGTGACCGCCAGCTTCCCTTCTCCCAAGGTCACTGCCAGGCCTACCCACTTGCCACCCATCGCTGCCCAGCTCCACCCCTGGTCCATCTGCTGACACAGAGTCAACTGCCTGCCTGGAGCCCAGAGCAGCCTCAGTGGAAGATGCTGGGCCCTTGGGTCATATTAGGTAAGGGGGGCAGGGAAGGCTCCCTGAAGCGAAGGCCCGAGTCTCCACTAAGAGAGGGAAGTGAGGTCCAGGAGCAGAGGGCACAGGGCCTCTGGTATCAGGTTATTGGGAAGATTTGCAGGCCCCAGGCAAGCAGGTATCAAGGTTCAAACCGAGCCCGGCAGGTGTGGCTCTGGTTGAGCATCAACCTATGGACCAGGAGGTCAGGGTTGATTCCTGGTCAGGGCACAGGCCCAGGTTGTAGGCTCCATCCCCAGTAGGGGGAGTGCAGGAGGCAGCTGATCTGTGATTCTCATCATTGATGTTTCTATTTCTCCTTTCCTTTCTGAAATCAATAAAAACATTAAAAAAAAAATGGTTCAAACCCGAAACTTGTCACTGGGGGCCTTACCTCAACCCCAGGGCGCCCACAAGCCCATTTTATGTGTGAGGAAACTGAGGCCCCAGAAGAAGGGCAGAGAGGGCTTGCGACCCAGGGTACTGTCTAGCACTGCCCCACCCCAAACCACGCTGCACACAGGGTCCCTGAAATCCACTTTTATTCACATTAAAAAAAAAAAGTCCCCAGAGAATAAAGAATGTGACCCCTACTGCCCAGCGCTCTGTCTTGCATGGTGTTCCCTGGGGAAGTGAGAGCGATAGCTCCCACTCTGGGGTGTGGGTGCCACGGGGGCGAGGGCCCCACTCAAGCTCTCTGGCCCAGAGTGACCCAGCACCTTCCCGAGGGCTAAGGACAGGAAGGTGGGGCTGGGGACTAACGGGGCCCCGAGAAGGTGAAGGAAGTTAGTGCAGGGTGCTCGCCTCAGTTTAAAAAAATAAAATTTCTAACGATAAAAAGTTAAAAGAAAAAAAGGGCATTAGTGTCTTGGCTTCCGCCTCCTCCCAGCGCCCACCCTGGCCCGGTGGCCACCTCTTGCTCAGCCAGCTCAGAGCTTCGTGTTCTCCTCTTGGCTCTCCGAGTCAGCGCCGGACAGGTGCCCACCGCTCCCGGGCGCGTGACCGTTGCTGGCACAGGCCACCAGATGTCCGTCCCCCAGCCCCTCGGGCGCCTCGCCCAGCAGACAGCGGCGGATCTCCTGGGGCAGCCTGGCCCGACGCTCCTCACACTCCCGGGCCAGCTGGGCCAGCAGCTGTGGGGGGGGGGGGGTGTCACAGGAAGGCCACCCAGCACTCCGCCTGCCGCCCACCTGAGCGCCCACCTCGCCCGAGCGCCCACCTTGGGCTCCTCCTCCAGCAGCTGCTGGACGACCTGCTGCTGCCCCGCCACGAGGCGTTCATGCCGCTGCTTCTGGGCCTCCTCCAGCTGTCGGGGGGACAGGAGCTCAGCCGCGGACCCTCAGGGAGGGGCCAGGCTCCTTGCGTGGCCTGGGCTCTGAGACACTAATCCTTGTGGCAAATGCTCCAGGCCCAGCCTCCAAAGCCATGGGGCTCGGTTACAGACAGTTGGCTTTGACGATGTGGGCTTGAGGGACTGTAGGGTCCAGAGGGAAAGGCTTTGGGAACCCTCCAGGGCACCAGGCCAGCACCAAGGAGCTGGGTGACCGAAGGAAGAGGGTGGCACCTGGGCCTCACTCACCCGGCGGATGGAGTTGACAGACTCGGTGATGTGGCGACGGTTAATCTCTGTCAGTTCCCTGCACGGGAGCGAGGCAGAGTGGGTCCACTGCCCGCACCCGGCCCTGCCTGCCCAGCGCCCACATGGCTCCCGGCCCAGAGGTCCTTACGCCTCCTTCTTATGTTTCTCCCTTGTCTTGGCCTCCGAGATACTGTTGTGGCGTTTCCTGTCCAGGATCTTCTGCAATTCCTTCTTCTCCCTGGAGGAGCCCGTGGGGGAAGACGAAGGGTCAGTGGCAGGACTGGGGGCTCTGCCCTTGTCCTGGCACCAGGAGCCCCCTGCCCCGCCCATACAAGATCCTGTGCCGTCACCTGTCATTCATCTCCTTCAGCCTCTTGACCTGAGTGGTGTGAGCATCCAGGACAATTTCCCGGAGCCGCTGCAGAGCCTGTGGACACAGGTAACCAGCAGGTGAGACAGGCTAATGACAGGTCTGTCCGAGAAGCAGGCACTCCTTCACTGCACCCCCCTCACCTGTCTCAGGTGCTCCAGCCTCCGCTCGGCCTCGGCGTCCGCCTGTACCTCCCGCAGCTCCAGCAGACTCTGCACCTGTCTCTTCTGGAACTCCTGGTACCGCCTCACCTCGTCCTCCTCCTCCTTCTTGTCCTCCCCGACTCTGTGGGAAGAACCCCCCCATTGACGCTCAGGTCATCACAGGAACTTGGGCTGGGAGGGCAGAGGGTGGCAGGGCATTTCCCACTGGCAATGATGGACACGGCCCTGGGGGGGGGGGGGCGGGGTTATTACTCTAATAAGGAGGCCAGTTCGTTTCACTGAAATGATGGGAGCCTGCCTGGGCAACAGTTTCTCATGCTCCTCTTGTTGTCTCCCAGTGAGGCATGGCTCCCAGGTGGGAAGAGGGGGGACTGAGCAAGGGAAGCCTCCTCCTTGGGGGTCAAGGAGAGTCCCTTGGTGCCACCTCCGTGCCCACCTAGTGCAGGAGAAGCTCGCACACCCCACACACATTCACGTCAGTGCGTGCAGCACAGCCGCACCAGGCAGGCGGACACTCACGGGACACCAGGCCGGGCCTGGGCCAGGCTGTCCAGCAGGCGTCGGGTGAGAGCAAACGCCTTCCGCTGGTGCTTCTTGTGCAGCTCCCGCAGGTCACGCTCCTGCCGACTTCGCAGCTTCACCAGAGCCTTGTGGCCTCGGAGCTCGTCCAGTGGGGCCACAGCCACCTCTGTGAGCAGCAGAGCAAAGGCAGGCTGACACCCACACCCCCAGGAGTGGTCCTGCCTCCTCGGGACGCTCCGCCCCAGAACAGGCTCCCTCCTGGGATAACCACCCCCCCCCCCCACCACCACCAGCCAGGGCCCTACCTGACAGGATACTGGCAATGAGATCATCCCGCTGACCTGGGAGCAGAGGCCGGGCTGTGAAAAGCTGGGGGACAGTGGAGCCACTCCCCTCAGGCCACCCCAGGCCACCCCTTACCTGGGCTGCTAAGGGAAGGGCTGGTGGGGGAGGTGGTGGGGCCGGGGGGCCGGCGGGGAGAGGTGTCCAGTGGGCTGGGTGTGGGGTTTGGGGGCAGCTGGGATCCCTGCTGCTGAGACTGGGTCTCCTGGCTTGTCTCCGGGCCAGCCTGAGCCTGTGGGGGAGAAAGCAGGACGCTCTTTCCAGAACACTGTACTCTCCAAGCCTCTGTCCCCCACAACCTCCGGGGCTGCCCTGTGCCCCTGGTCTGCCTCCCTCTGCCCGACTGGCCCTAGGCTCCTCATCCGCAACACGGGGCTGCTAAGACTACAGCTACATGAGAAACAAGAGGTTAAACCCCTTTCCACATGGGGTGGGGGAGACAATGCGAGAGGGTGTCTCTAGGATGCTGGCCCCTTGGCCTGTGCTCAGGAACTTCCAGATTGTTCTGAAAAGCCTTGGCCCGGCCCCAAGTCTCCTCCTGTCTCCACCCTGGCCCACAGCTGCTCATCTTCCTAGTTACTTAGCTCCTGATTAAATCAACGAAGGAAGTGAGTGCAGAGTGGGCACCAGCCTCTCTGGCTAACAGCTTCAAGCAGCGGCCTCTCCCTGCCTGCCGCAGGCCCCAGGGGATTGGGTTTAGATGTGCGGGCGAGTCTCTGCTCCTGACCCCTCCCCACAGAAGCCACTGACATCTCATGGCGCACAGGAGCCGTATCAAAAGCTCCTGCGGCTTCCAGCTGCCCTGGTGGCGCGGCAGACCCCGCACCCCTGCTCCGGCCCTGCCCCTGCATGAAGCTGGAGGAATCTAGCCCAGGGCATCCTGAAGGTCTCACGCAGGAGGGAGGGCTTCCGCCTCCTTAGAATGCGGAGCGGCCGAGGCCAATGCCGACGGGAGAAGCCGCACACCGTGCAGTGTGGCGGACAGGCCAAGGCTGAAGGCCCAGGCCAGGCCTTTGTGACTCGGAGCCTCAGTGTCTCCATCTCTTCCCTGGGGACGGTGAGCTCAGGTGGTGGGAGGGGTAGGTGAGCCAAGTGGTTAAAGGAGCTGACACCTGGCCGAGCAGAGAGCTGACGCCCAGCGTTCACTTGGCTTTATTTTCTGGTTGGGGTGAGAGAAGAATCCAGAAAGGGGAACAGGCCTTTGGGCAGAGGGTGAATGACACTGGTTTGCCGTAGGGCCGTGAACAGTCCCTCTGCCTCTCAGGGCGAGGAGTCAGACCGCCAGCCAGGCGTGGGCGCCAGTGGAATGGGCTGGTGCAGACGGAGGAGGCAGGGAAGGTGCAGGTGCTCTTCCACCAGGGCCAGCGGAGTTCAGCCCTCACCCCCACCCGCACCGTCACCCTCACCCTCACCCCCAGCAACCCCACCAGCCCTGGCTCACCTCCCTCTCTCCAATGAGGGCGGCCAGCTGCTTGGCCCTCTGGTCCATCAGGCTGACATGCTTGATGGGGTTGATCAGGGCCTCTGCATAATCTGGGTAGGGGCAGAGGGCAAGACCTGGGAGTCAGAACCCCAGGGCCACACCTTCCTGAAGGGACTGCAGAACCTACTCTCAATTGGGGCCACTCAGCTGAGCCATTCCCAGACCCGGAGGTGCCCTTGTCCCCCACATGCGCGTGGCCCACCCCTGCGGCTCACCCTGGTGGTTGTCGGGGATGTAGTCAGAGGCCTCCGTGTAGATGAGCAGGGCTGGCAGGCACAGAGGCTGGTTGGCCTCGTTTCTTAGGCAGATGTAGTGGTACCCTGGGAGGGCAGAGGGCAAAGTGAGTGCGCCCCACTAGGTCCCCGCAAACACTGCCCCAGGCTGCCCAGAGCCCAGATGGCCTCACCTGAGCGGATGGCAGAGACGGGCAGGATCCGGTGCCCCACGAACTTGCCACCCTCCTCAAAGGCCGCGATGCGCAGTGAAGCCAGCGTGGGCAGCACCACCTGAGGACCCCGACCGGTGCTAAGTCACAGAGCCGACCCCTGGCTGCTGAGCCACAGCTGACCACGGCCACCAAGGCCAGAGCTCGACAAGCTGACCCAGTGACTCACGTCCATCACTATCACTACTGAGCCAGTAGTAGCCCCACCCCTCCGTGGCTTGGCCCATTGGGCAGCCAGCAGCCAGCAGACCCTGAGCCAAAGGAACAGGCTGACCCACCCTCCCAGCACCACTACTGTGAGACAGATCAGGTCTGGTGAGCACCAGCTTAGGGACGGGAGAGTGAGCCAGGAGTCTGGCACTGAGGCCACACCCAGCCCAGCTGGCTCAGAGCTTAGTCCGTTGGGAGGTGTGGAGGAGCCGGTGTGGACTTGTGACTGATTGCAGGCTCCTCTCTGGGAGCTGGGCAGGCTGTGCCCACTCCTCTTGCAAGGCCATGGGACCTCCCCCGCCTTACCTTCCCGACCTCTTCTCTCACCCTGCAGAGGGTAGGGCACCCGAGCCTGATCCTGGGACATGCAGGATGTGGGGAGAGGTCTGGAGGTGCCAGGCCCAGCCTTGAGGTGCCTCGGCACCCCCACTCTCCACCATGGACCTGGTTGACCCCTCGCCCTGAGACCCAGCAGGTGGGCAGGCGCCAGGCTCACCTTGGGGAAGTCGAAGGGCTCCTCATCCCACACGGGGTTGAACGAGTTCCCCTGAGAGGTCCGAGTGCGGTACTTGCGCCGCGTGTCAACGGGGAGGCCGAACATGTCCACCTCCACGTAGATGCTCACCTTCCTGTCCGACAGGAACTGCCCCGAGATCACCTGGCGGAGCAGGAGGGTGAGGCGGCTGCTGAGTCCTGCCCCCAGGACACCCTGGCCCACACCCTCCCTGGCTCCACCTTGACCCGCAAGGCATTGGCCACAATGCCATCCACGATGAGCTCGGTGAAGGGGTCAAAAGACTTGTCTGGCCGCCTCATGAACTCAGGCTTGAGCAGGTAGCCACTGCGCCCGTTGTACTCGAACACGCCTGCGTTGAGCTGCATCGCCACATCTGGGGGCAGCACAGGGAGGAGGGTCAGGAAGGACAGTGCCGTGCAGAGGGGGGCCAGGGATCAATAGGGTCGGAACAACTGGGACCAGGGGTCCACCGTCAGATAGGAGAAGGGCCTGGGGCCCGCCAAGGTCAGGAGTTGGGGTTAGCCAAGGCTCGGTTTGGTTTGGGAATCTGGGTAAGTCAGACACCCATTCAGACAAAGTTAGCCCGGCCGGCATGGCTCAGTGGTTGAGCATCTGACCCGTGAACTAGGAGGTCACGGTTCAACTACCAGTCAGAGCACATGCCTAGGTTGTGGGTTGATGCCCTGTGTGGGGTATGTGGGAGGCAGCCAGTCAATGATTTTCTCTAATCATTGATGCCCCCCCCCCCACTTCCTCTCTGAAATCAATAAAAATCTATTAAAAATAAATTAGCAGGGTCATGGGCCAGAAGTCGGTGAGGATGGGGGCCAGAGGTCAGGGGCCAGTGCTCACCCAGGGTCTGGAAGTTGAGTGCCACGAGTTGGCAGCCCACGTTCCAGAAGAGCTGGGGCATGTAGTTGGACGAGTCCACACGGGTGCCCTTGGGGTAGATGCGGCTGAGCTGCTGCTTGTTGTATCTGAGGTCGGCAGTCAGGGGCCACACCGAGCACGCACCGCCTGCTCCCTGAAGGCCAGCGCCGCAGGCCCAGCCTCAGCTCCTGTGAACCCACCTCCCGGCCTAGACTCAAAGGGCCCCCTTGGGCCCCCACTTCTTGGCTTAGCCCCTGTGCTTTCTCCCAGACCCCTCCAAAACCCAAATGGGGGTGCTGGAGCATCAGAACCCTGTGCGGGTGGCATAAGAGGGGTCAGAACATCAGAGCCAACCTCGGAGCGCCTGCAGCCTGGCCCAGGAGCCCCAGTGCCACCGAAGGATACTCCACGAACTCCATGGGGCTCTTGGTCAGCTGCTCCATGGCCTTGGTCTCCACGAAGGAGGACATCTCGAAGCACTTGTTCCTCTCTGGGGGTGGCCAGAGGGGGGTCAGGCCTGGCAGGGCCAAGCTGGCCTCCCACCCCCACTGTCTCCCACCCCACTTACTTCGAGCAGCCTCAAAAGACTTGAACTTGACAGGCTCGATGTAGTTGACGAGCGTCGACATCTCCTCAGTAGCATTGACCTCACTGCTAGCAGTGCCCTGTGGCCCCCAAACACAGGGTCAGCAGTGGCATGTGCCCCAGCCATCAGCGGGACATTCCCTCACCTGCCCTGTGCCCTCTTCCTGCCCCAGTAATCACGCCACCCAGGAGCCTCAGCAAGGGCCGCAGCCCCGCCATGGCCCATCTGCCCGAGCCCTTCCGCCCTGAAGTCTTCCCGGGGCCTGCCCGGCGTGCCCCGGGACCCACCCTCCTAGCATGCCTCCTGCTCCCTTATTCTGGAAGCTGGAACTTCTCACTCAGTTTCAGGGGTCCAACAAGCCACACACAGACAGGTCCCCGATTTTCCATCCCAGCCACACCTTGCCATCCCCTCTCGGCAAGATTCAGACACCCCCATGCTGCTGAGCTCCGCAGCCCATCCACCATCCCCACCCGAGGTCCCCCAAACCCGACCTCATGACCGACTGTTCTGTCACCTCCACTCCTCAGAACTCAACACTCTCCTGATCTGTGGGCCCCTCCTGACCACTCGGCTGCTCCCTCCTCAGATCTGCTCCCCCAGCTCCCCGCCCGGGTCAGACGCCCCT
>PVJC01042029.1:0-15104 GCA_004026665.1 Murina feae
GAGAGAGAGAGAGAGAGAGAGAGAGAGAGAGAGAGAAATTAGTTGGTTGCCTTCCACACGTGCTCTGACAAGGGATCAAATCTGAAACATGGGTGTATGCCCTGACTGGGAATTGAACCTGCCACGTTTTGGTGCATGGGATGATGATGATGCTCCAACCAACTGAGCAACACTGGCCAAGACTTTTCCCTCTTTTTTCTGAGGCCATCAGTTTGTCTGCCCACATCTTTCCCATATGCCTGCCTATCTCCTTCCCATTTGCTATTTTCTGTTACATCCCAACTAAATATCCCTAAGTACATCTGACTACAAGTTCATATTACTAATGAATAATTATTCTCTTTTCAGTCCATCAATTTCTTCCCCATAGTGAATTTTCAGTTTCAGATGTTCATATCAATTGTTGGCATAGTATCATCTGATCAGAGACTTTGGAGCTATTCAATAGAAAGGCCCTTAAATTGTGAGGCCAGGAGATGTGGAGTGAGTGGTCAAGGTCACACAGTGAGCTCATAGCTGAGAGGGGACAATAACCTGGTACTTCTGTACCCCAGGTTGATGCTGAAGTACATACAACAAATTCTTTCTAGCGCAAAAATGGCTGCTTGAGATATTGAACAAACAGAGATGGTTACCAGAGAAGGAAGACACAAAGAAGAGCTATGAAATCTCCTGAACTCCTTCAGCAGAGTCACTGATGAGTTGACTCTGGCTTTCCTGCTTTAAGATAGGAGTTGACTAGAGTGATCTTTGTCCCTTATGCATTCTCATTGAAGTGAATATCACCTAGCCAGTAATAGGTAAGCTATTTGGGAGCAGCCCTGGGAAGGAGAATGGAGACAGGTGTCTTCTGTTCCAATAGTATCTCATTTGAGCAGAGATGTGGGTACCTTATCAGCCAGTCCAGAGATCTTTCAGGGAAACACCCTTGTTCAAACAGTGGCTGCTGATAACTGGGAGCTCAGTAAAGAACAATAAAGGTTAATTACCCAAAAGGACCAGAGTCCACCCCTTCCAGTTTCTCCCTAGGGAGAAAAAAGATTTCACCATTGAACTGGGGTAACCCTCTGGGAACTCCAACCCTCTTGTGACCTTTCTGAGACATGAAATCTGTGCAAGAGTAATACAACTGACATAGAATCACCCATGATTATCACCCAGGGGCAGGAGACCTGGAGTCAAATCTCTCCTTCACTATTAGTAACTGTGTGATCTAGAGCACATTACTTAATATTTCCAAGACCAAATTGCCAATTATAAATAAGAGATAATTAGTATCCACCTCACAGTGTTAAGTGTGAACATGAAAGAGCTCTACAAACTGTAAGTCACTACACAAATAGGAAGAAGTTTTATTGCCAGGAATTTTCCCTTCTATCTGACCAGCTTTTTCATCTCTACCATAGCCTCCTCTTGCTGTAGTTTCAGCCCATACCCTCTTGTTAGTCCTCTTCTTCCAGGTGGAGTGAGATGTCCTCCAAACACAACTGCTTTTCTGAATCTTGTGGAGGCCCAATCTCTTTTTACTTAGAAGTAGAGACTCCAGGGGACATGGTCTCTGACTTCAGACCTTGGAGGCATTGTCACAAGCATAGGTTGTAAATGGGATCTGGGTGGTTCCTGGGTCAGGAGAGTAAGGACTTGTGCTCAATTTTTTTTCTTCTCCCAGCAGCCCCTCTTCCAATAGCAGACAACCAGCCCCATGAAACCACCTCAGAAGTCTGCATTTTTCACATGCATCCCAGATGATTCCAGTGAAGAGTTCCTCAGTCCAGGCCTTGGGGATAGCTGTCTTAATTCATCAACATAGGCAGGGCCAGTAGACTTCCTGGGTTCATTGCAACTTAGCATAAGGCAATAACTTATCTCAAATGATGGCAGTGAGACACTGTGACAGGTGATAGTGACAGTTGAATCCAGCCTTTCCACTTCTCTCATATGGTACTTCATTTGTGTGACCACAAGGGCCTATTTAAGTGCCAATATGTTTTAATCTGCTCACAAGTGAGTGTCCTTTGCCCCCAGCCTCTACTACAATCTAGCTAGGGAGTGAGGAGGGGACTGTGACCACCATGGGAACCAGATAGTGGAGAGTCAAAGAACCAATTTTCACGAGTCTGGGAAGAAAACACACAGTTGGGTTGATAAAGGAAGACAATAGGGAGCTCCTTTCAGAAAGGACACAAGATGAGGAAAGGAGATGGAACCATCAAGGGAGATGGTCATAAGGATTCTGAGCCTGGGAAGCATGTTCAGGGAGGCATCTTTAAGGGGATACCAATAGGAGCACTGCAAAGAGTTCTATATAGGGATAAAGGATGATAGAGTTTCCAAACAGCCTGGGAGGAGAGTTTTCCAGTTTCTTTCCTCCATGACTATATAAGTGACAGAAGAAATGGGCCCTGCATGGTACCAATGTCACGAGATAGACACCTGAGGAGTAGGCAAGAATCCCAGGTCTGATTACCACCCCTACTATAGATTCACTAGGGGTGGGAAGAGGGAAGGTATCTATGAACAAGTTTCAGCTCGGCCTTTACAATCAGTGCTGGCACCTGCAGAAGAGCTGGATATTATTTGGCAGATATGCTACTCAGAAGACCACAGCACAAAATAAGGGTGGAACCAGAAAACTTTAAAGTCTCTCTCATACCTAGGTGTCTGGTTATGCATTTCTGTTTAATCCAATCAAATTTGAGAATATTTTTTTCTGGTGGGAGATAAAAGTAATAAACATAACATTGATTGAATACACTATTACATGCCCCAAACTGCTCTAAATCCATTATTCCTTATATCCATAGAATACAAGTTGGAACTTGTATGAACCCAGTTTTACAGATGAGGAAACTGAGGCACAGAGAGGTTAAATAACTTGCCTGTGATTCCTGTTTTAGGCAGCACAGGCCTGATTATGCTACCATAATAATAATCACCTAAATCTCAGTGAGTTTACTTTTCTTATATTATATGTACATTGAGGGTCAGCAGAATGGTTCTAGGACCCTGGTTGGGAGAGCAGCCATCATATTATAACAATGACACCGCCATCTTACCTTGGGCTTCCATCATCACCAAAACTGTGGAATAGACTGATGAGTCTCAGAGGGAAGGGGGTGGGAAGAGTAATGAAAGAACTCATATACATAAATGCATAACCCATGGACACAGATAATAGTACGGTGAAGGCCTGGGAAGAGGGTAGGAACAGGGTGGAGGGAGTCAATGGAGTGGAGGAAAGGAACATCTGTAATGCTTTCAACAATAAAGATAAACATTTTTTAAAAAACTGTGGAAGAGAAAGGTGGAGAGTTGAGGATCTGCAATTAAATGCTTGGGTCCAGATGTGACCCCTGTCACTTCTACCTCACTTCTTTGTCCAGAACTAATCACTAAAGAGTGGAGACATATAATCCTTTGGGTACCTGAAAGTGCAGAGCCTGCACTTGTTGGTAGTGCCTACCACAATCCCACAGCTGGCAAAGACTCAGCCCCAGGTTGCCCAGTCCCAGCCTCTACTCTCTATCACTGCTTCACTACTCTTCCTGTTCCCTCCACCTCCTGTCCCAAGAGGAATGGTAGACACCTCCTCCTGTAAGAGAGCTAGCAATTGGAATGGCTTGGGGAGGTCGGGGTGGTGATGAAAGATTGGGGCCTTTCCCTGACAACTCAGTGTCACTCCTATGACTCTTACCCTTCTGGTAAGCCTCATCTCACATAACCTTCCGGTGAGCCTCACCTCACTCTGCCCTTGCCACTAGCTCAGGTTCACATAAATACTTTTCTGGTGAGTTTTGAGCTCTGAGAGATAGAGCAGAAGAGAAAGAAAATCCAGAAGGGAATTGGAAATCCTTGGTCCTGGTGAGCAGAGAACATTAGCAGTTCAACCTAATGTTCCATGCTGCTATTACAGCCTGCCAAGGTGATGTCAGGAAACAGGGAGGGTTGGTGTAAAAGAGCCTGGGATGACATCATCCTGGATTGCAGCAGGAAAGAGTAAAGTTAGATGCTGAGGTTAGATTCCTGATGATAAAATTAGATTCCTGATAATAAAGGTCATTGTTTTTTATGCGTGTCTCCCCACTCATTGAGGTAAAACTGTCAAATGCATCTACATATCCTTAGCAACCCAGCATAGGCCTGGCACACAGCAAACAGAAAATATCTGAGGAAAGGAAACACTAGAAGCAGATGCTTAAGAACAAGGTGGAGTTACCTAGGCTGGCTTATGCACCTTCTAGGTTAAAGAACCTCCCTCTAAGGATTTATAACACGTTGAGTTGCTCGATGAAATGCAGAGCTGGGCTCAGGCCTGGGCAAGTTTGATAGGTTACCACTGTCAAGGAATCAAGTAGCTAGTTTCCTCTGCAGAGCCTCATTCTCCTCCTTCAAATGGAGCACACAGTCTCTAACCCTTGGGTATCTGGAGAGGGATTAGGAAGGAACAAACCTGCAGAGTAGTTCAATTTCTGCCTGTAGTCGTACCATTCTCCTTCCAATTCTTTAAGCATTCTAATCTCTTTTCCATACTGATGCCCTAACTTGTAATATTCTCTGTATCTGGGACATCCATCCCTTCATTCTCAACCCTTGCTCCGTGATGCCTAGTTTCCTTTTTTAAACATTGAATTTATTAGGGTAATGTTGGTTCACAAAACCATACAGGTTTCAAATGTACAGCTCAACAAAACATCATCTGCACACTGCATCAGGCACCCATCACCCCAAGTAAAGTCTGTTTTTATCCCCATATCCTCCCCTTTGTCCACCTCCACCTATCCCTCCAACTATATATATTTTGCTTATTCCCCTCAACTTCTTTTATCTAGCTCCCCAAATACTCTCTCTTCTGAGGCCTCTTAATTCTTGATTTAGCTAACTCATTCTCATCCTTTTAAAATATTTTATTCATTTTTAAAAGAGAGAACATCAATCAGCTTCCTCTTGCACACCCCCTACTGGGGATTGAACCTGAAACCTGGGCATATGTCTTGATCTAGAATCAAATTGGCAACCAACTGAGCCACACTGGCCAGAGCTCATTCTTATCCTTTAAATATCATTTATAGGCCTTATCCTCATAAAGGATTTTCTTGACACTTCCCTCCATTCCCCAAACCTGAACTGGGATCCTGTTGCTATGCACTCCCAAAATATCTCTCTCTCTCTCTCTCTCTCTCTCTCCCTTGCTCTCTCTTTTTTCAGAGCATTTATCATGCCTTGTAATTCAGGATCAACTTGGGAAATCATTTGCTTTATGCCTGTCTCTCCCAGTAGGCTATAGTTTCATGAGGTCAGAGGTAGTGGTTTTTCACTGTTGTATCCCCAGTATCTAGCACAATGTCCAACACATAGTGAGCTCAATACATGTTTGTTAAATAAATGGACAAAATTACTCATGTGTGAATGTCTAACTCTAAAGTCTTTCCATAAACACATGCTTCCTTTGGTGCTAAATAAGGCACCTGGCACATAGGGGAGTTCGAAAAAAGGTTTTCCTCTCTCCCTTCTTCTTTCCCTCACTAGGCCATTCCCTGGGAAATCCCTGCATAGATATGCATCTTTTAGTTAGGACTTCAGACACCAATTCTCTAAATGAGTTAGCAGGAGCAAAGAGCTAAGAGTGTAGTTGGGCCAAGCCCAAAGTAGATTTGCATTAGGAGGGCAGACAACTTGCTGCTTCATTTCCAGCATCCCTCACCTCCTATCGGATCAACTATTGTAAGTGTGTGCAGATGCCAAACCTTCAATGTCCAAGGCTCATCCCTCACCTAGCAACTAGGGTTACACTGAGGGTGGGGACTCAACCTCATGGGATAGGTAAGGAAAATGACAGAAATATCAAGGAGTCAGTCTGCAACCACTTGCCCCCTCCCCCTGCCCAGAATCTGGGAAACTGTGAACAACTATATTTATGTACAGGAAATCATTGTTGTCATCCATGGAAAACAGCTGGGCAGAGTCTACAAATCCCAGTCGTTAAAGCAGGAAAGGGCATGGAAGTCCATCTAGTTCTATTCCACTGCTACTGGCACCTAGTACCCTAAACCCCTCTGCAGCATTCCCAAAAAGTGTTCTCACAGCCTCTGCTTGCACATTCCCACCTACAGGGAGCTCACTACTCCAACAGAAGGAAAAGCCTGAACCTGAACCCTCTTTGAGATCATTTCCACTTGATTGTGCTGTCAAAGCTCAGATCCCATTTCAGGGAAATAATATCGTCCAAGGGAATGGTCATTCCTCAGTCAGAGAACATGGAGGGATGGAGGGCTAGAATCTTTTGCCAAGCCTCCAAAATTCCTAGGGACCATTATTAGCACCCTATTATACAGCCCATGCCAGATGCTGGGTAGAGCAACCTGTGCAACCTGCCAACCATATTGGCAAGGTGTCTACAGGCACAATAGCTTCTCTAATTCACCATTTCTGTCATATGATTGGTGTCTGTAAAGAATCAGGACTGAGCTGTATTCATCTTTGCAACCAGTATAGTCCTTGCTCTTCTTTGTCAAATGAATGGATGGATGAGTTCTTCTCCTTGGGTAAGTTACTTCACTTCTCCAAACTTCCTTTTCCTTTACTCCATAAAAGCATCATAACCTTTGTCCTATCCAGCTTCTGAAGACAGTTGTTGGGATATGGAAGGCAATATCTGTTGGTATACCTTGGAAAGGGTGTGAGAAACCATTGGTATTATGTATCATTGTTTCCACATTTTATTTTCTTCAATGTCAACCTTCCAGAAGACCATTAACCTCTACTGACTGGTCCTCCTTTCTCTGAATTGACACCTTTCCTCATCAGGACCTCTTTCCCCCCATTTTACTCTAATAGAAGCTCACAAGAGTGCCCAACCATGAACAATGGACTCCACAGATTAGGCTGTCTTGAAAGCCTGCTTCCACCATTCTTGCCCCCATAGTCCTTAACTTAAGCTTCCATTACTCCCTACCATCCCCATCTTTGGAAAGATCTTGGCTACTCTGGTTGCCTACTGGACCCTGGAAGATACCTGTGAAGCTATTCTTGTGGGTCCTTGCTAACACTGTTTCTTGACAGCTGCCAAATTGGGTAAATAAGCCAAGAATTAGGATTTGTCACCAAGGAGGCCAAAGCTATAAGGAGTCTGGATTTAGTTAAAGAGCTGCTAGAGAACTTGGAGGAACAGTATGTCAGCTCAGATAGCAGACAAAAAGAATCCCAATTATTGCTGAAATAAATTTTGCAAGGAGAATAGAAAAGAAGACCTCCCCTTGGAGAAGATATTGAGCACAAGAGGAACTTTAAGAGTGTGTCTCAAACATTCCTTGGCCTGGGCTACCCTAAAACCATCTCAGAGTAAGGAGACTCTTTTCACTGTTTAAAATGTGGCAGTTTATCACATGATCTCACTTATTTATGGATAATAAAGACCATTATAAACTGATGAACAAAAATAAATACAGAGGCAGAGCAGCATCGAACAGACTGTTGAACTACAGCAGGAAGGATGGGGAAGGTTGTGGGGGGGGGTTAAGGGATCAACTGAAGGACTTGTATGCATGCATATAAGCGTAATCAATGAACACAAGACACTGAGGGGTAGAAGAGGCTGGGGAAATGTCAAGTGGAAAAAAGGAGACATATGCAATACTCTTTGTAATACTTTAAGCAATAAAACAAAATTAATAAAAAAATAAAACGTGGCGGTTTAAGAGAAATTGGAAACCACCTAAACACCCAAAATAGGGAATTGTTTAAATAAATCACAGCTGACCCACAGGATGAAACAATGGACAGCTGTTTTGTTTTTAAAAATCACAATTTTGGAGCCTCCTTAATAGCATAATATGTGTTTATAACATATTTGTATCATATTATAAAATTATACATATCTGGAAAGAAATACATCAGATGTGTACACTAATTACTGTGTGGTGAAGTTACATAATGTTTTCATTTTCTTCTCTGTACTGTCTATGCGCTAAATTATATTTATTAAGTACATTAATATTGAAATGCTGATTCAGGCTACAACATGAATGTACCTTGAAAATAACATAGTGAAAGTGGCTTTCCCCACATCGCAAAGCAAATACTCAGCAAATCTCAATTAGGTTCTGAAGGCCAAAGTGAATTATGGGTACAATGCCCCAATAGAGCTTAGAAGGGGAGGTGGAAGGCTTATTGGGTAGAAAAATAAGCGTAGCCTCAGTTCTGCCTTCAACTTAGGGCAAAGCACTTGAAAACCTAAAGCTCTAAGAACTGAAGTAGGCTCTTAAATAAACCTCTAGTCCAAAGAGAGTGAGTGGGTGGTGCATGCACCACCACTCCCCTCATTCATCCACAGCAGACATCGCTGATCCATCATGGAACTCCTTCTCCTTTCCCCTAGATGTCCTCAGAATCTACCTTCATGCAGTGCTCCAGGTAGTATGCCTATTGCATAAAATTTAATCTCTGATGTGATCCAATCCCCTCATTTTGCAGTGAAGGAGACAAGTTTTCAAGGCCACAGAATAGGTAACTAGCCACACCAGTACTTGCACCTAGAACTCCTGCATCCATGTCCAGCATGAATTCCATTTATCATCTCTCTCTCACTGTATCCCTATGCATTCAGAGTGTGGGGAGGGTGTCAAATGAGATAATTTATGTGAAAGCACTTTCCAAACTGCTAAATGCAGTATGCATATATAGAAGAGGGATGACTGCTACTATATCAAAATCAAGTGCCCAGGCTGTGTGAGGCTTGTTGGAGAAGATAGCAGTAAACAGAAGAACAATTATTCTAGGAGAGAAGCTAATGATCAGAGGTGGCCAGTGAGAACAGATTCCAGAAATGCAAACAACTACCAGGCACAGGTGCAAAATCCGAAAGAAATCATGTAGGAGGTGGAAATTTTCTTTTTCTCCAATTGGTTTCTTCTTTGCTTTCTGTCTCAGCTTTTCATGGTCATGGCTGACACAGGCTGGGGCCAATCTGGAGTTCTAGAAGAATCTGTTATGGGAAAATATAAACTTATAAATTATATACAAACTAGAGTCCCGATTCATGCACCAGTGGGGTCCCTTGGCCTGGCCTGTACCTCTCTCAATCTGGTATCCCTTGGATGTCAGACTACTGGTTTTGGCCCAATCCCCGCAAGCCAGGCAGAGGAACCCTACTGGACTTCTAGTATGCATATAAGATCTTTGTTTAATCTCCTCCCGCCCTCTTCCCTCCCCCGTTCCCTCTGAGATTCATCAGTCTGTTCCTTATTTCCATGCCTGTGCACTGAGTGTCTGCCCCCTCGTGGTCAGTGCTTGTCATAGCTACCAGTGGAATGGTTGAATGGTCACTTAGGCTTTTGTATATATAAATAGAAGTTGGAGTGTGTTGATAGGGTCAGAGAGATTAATATAAAGCCTAACTATGCTTCCAGACTTGCAGTGGCTGCCACTCTGGGCCCTACACCCAATGCCAGCCTCATTTCTCCTGGGCTGGATACACGATTCCTTAGACAGTAAACTGTTTGGAAACATCTTTATGCTTTGTGAATATTTGTCTGCAGGGGAGCAACAGTGATATTGTGGGTGGTCTTCTCTCGGGAGTGCTTGGGAGAGAAGGCACGTGTAGCCTTTAAGCCAAGTTTCACCAGACACAGAGGGCACAACCACCATGGTTGGAAGAGGGTGCTTCGTCCAAACCAAGACTCTGGAAAGTAGGAGTGATGGCCCTTCTGGGGCAGTAGAATAGCTTCTCCTACAATGCACTGAGGTCTGTCCCCCAGGGTTGTAATCTGAGGCCTCAGCCTGGCTCATGTTTTATATCCTCATTTCCTTTTACAAGGCTTTGATACATGGGTAGTTGACACTGCCCCACAGGATAGTTGTCAAAGTTCAGAAGCAAAGGTATCTAGATCACAGAACACAGGCTCCATGTGGAGGGGCTGCATGGATTGACCACTTCCTTTTCTTTTTTCAGGAACTGAGCCATTCAACCGTCTTTGTCTCCCCCAAGCTATATAGCCTAACTCTCTGAGAGAGCAGACTAATGGATATGATGAGGAAACAAGCAAGGCCGGGTCAGCTCTTATTCATGAGATTGTACCTCCTATCAAAGGTCTTGTTTTTATCCACTGCCTTGCTCCATTTTTCCAGCCACCTTGGAGGCAGATGGCCTCATTAGCTCTATATTAGGGATGAGGGAACTGAGCCAGCTCAGTAAAGTGAAGTGACTTGACCAGGATCACAGCCTTCATAATGAGGTCTGTCTGTCTTGGAAGACCAGGATTGGTTCCTGATGCCACATGGAAGTCACAAGAGAATTCCTGCTCACAGGGCTGTTATGTTCAAATCCATATGAATGGTAAGCTTTCCATTGAGACATTGAATGCCAAAGAAATACAGCTAAGTAAAACAAAGGAAAGGAACCAAAAGAGGCAGTCCAAAGATGCATGGCATAGTGAGTAGAACACTGAGTAAAGCATCAGTTGGGGGTGGAGTTTACAACATCTAGCCCCTATAGCTAAGTAACTATGGAAAATTGACCTCACTCCTCTGGGCCTCAGTTTCCTTAACTTCCAAATGAGGATAGTTACAGGACCTTTATGTAGGGATGTTATGGGAATTTGATGAGATAATACATATAGAGCTCTTAAAATAGTATTCAGCTCATAGTAGATCTCTCAATAAATAGTAATTAGCAGCAATATTTAATAGAAGGTGAGGAGATCAAGTTGGGGAGGTAGATTAGGGTCAGGTCATAGACAATGATGGGTGCCAACAAGCTAAATTTGGACTTTCTCCTGCGGATAATGAGGAACTATTGATGGTTCTTGAGTCGAGTAGTGTCATGAGCCAGAGCTTTGTTCTAGGAAGATTAGATTAGCGTAGTCATAGTATAGACTCTCTTAGAGAGGACTGAGAATTCTGGAATTCTCCTTATGTCTAAAAGAACAATTAGTACTTTGGGGATTTGGTGGAGATGAAACAGCTGTAGTATGAGCACCTGAAACCTCTGCTCTGGAATTTTATTTCCTGAAAATGTGATAGCCTACAAAAGGAGGCTCCTCTGCACTCTGTGCCCTAACCCTACCACTCCTTCCCTGACCATCAGACACTCAGGGAAGCTCATTCCTAGGAGACAGGCTGCTGGACATGTTATGTTTGATTATAGAAAGTTGCAAGCAATGACTTAGTCCACCTAGCTCAAGCCACCAACATTCCTTACCTGGACAGCAATACCAGCCTCTTTGTGTCTGTCATTTGCCAGTTTAGACTCAGATCTTGTCTCTGGTCTATCTCTCATTCTATTCTGTATTGGGATTGGTCAATGGGAGGCACTGGTGGAAGACTAGAAGGCCAGAGAAACTGGGTATCTCTCCACCTCTAGTTATGCCTTGGGTGATGGCTCTGGCAACAGCTATGCCTTTTCTGTGCTCCATTTCTTATCAGGCAACTCTGTGGTTTTGGCTCCCACTGGACTGGCCCAGCTTCTTCTAGTAACACCACTTCTTCCCACTGTTACTCTAGCAGTCTCCTGCTGCTGCTAAACTGTGGGTTGCCTCACCATTCACTGTCTGGCTTCCTGGCTCTTCTGTCTTCATGTTAAATTTCCCCTGTTTGGAAGACATAGGGTAAGCTCTGTTTTCTTGACTGGACTCTGCCTGCTATACCTTCCTTGTTGGTCTCTTTGAGTTGGCTCTTGCCTTCCTTTAATCCATCCTTCCCACAGAAACCAGAATGATCTTTCTAAGATGCTATTCCCATGGACAAAACCCCCCAATAGCTTCCTATTGCCCTTAGTGTCAAGTTCAACCTTTACCATGGCTTCCATGAGCTCTGACCTCTGCTTGCCTCTCCCTTGTCAAGCCCTAACACTCTCTTCTACTCTCACTACACTAACCACATTGGGCTACTCAAACATTCTGAAATGTTGTTAGTCTCAGGGCCTTCTCCTTCCAGATCCCCTGCTTTGCCTAATTAAATCCTATTCATTTCTCAGATGTCAGTTTAATTCTCATTTCCTCAGGAAAGCTTCCCTGGGCACTGTGATTTATTATATCTATACTACTAAAAGGGTAATATGTTAATTAGTGCAGATGTCTTCCAGACGACCTTCTGGATGTCCTTCCAGACAAAGCTACAGTGGTTGTGAGGGCCCAGGCTCAGGCAGCTGTGGGAAGCTGCAAAGGGCTGAGGCATGGCTGCAAAGGGCCCAGCTCAGGCAGCTGTGAGTGGCTGTGAAGGGCTCAGGCTCAGGCTGGCAGTGGCAGCAGCAGGGTAATGGGAGTGGCATCTTCCCCTAATATGCCAGGTCACCTCCCACAGAGGGAGGCTAGACTGTGGCTTAGGCTGGGGGCCAAGGCAGAGGTGGTTAGGGGTGATCAGGCCAGCAGAGGGCAAGGTAGGGGTGATCACACCAGTAGTGGAGCAAGGTGGGGCAATCAGGCTGGCTGGGAGGCAATCAGGCCACCAGGCCAAGGCAATTAGGGGTGATCAGGCAGGCAGGCAAAGGTTTTTAGGGGTAATCAGACAGGCAGGCAGGCAAACAGTAAGGGATAAGCAGTTCCATATTGTGAAAGGGATGTCCCAGATTGGAGAAGGTGCAGGCCAGGCTGAGGGACACCCCCTCCCCAAGTACATATTTCATGAACAGAGCCTTAAAATATATATATATATATATATATATATATATATATATATATATATTAGAGGCCTGGTGCACAAAAATTTGTGCACTCGGGGGGGCGGTCCCTCAGCCTGGCCTGTGTCCTCTCACAGCCTGGGACACATTGAGGGATGTCTACCTGCTGGCTTAGGCCCACTCTCTGGGCGATCAGGCCTAAGCTGGCAGTCAGACATCCCTCTGGCAGCCCGGGAGCCTTCGGGGGATGTCCACTTGCTAGCGGGGAGCAGGCCTAAGCTGCAGTCCGACATCCTTAGAGCTGCTGAGGAGGCAGGAGAGGCTCCCGCCACCACCACTGTGCTGGCAGCTATCAGCCTGGCTTGTGGCTGAGCAGAGCACCGCCTGTGGGAGCCCACTGACCACCAGGGGGCAGCTCCGGCATTGAGCGTCTGCCCCCTAGTAGTCAGTGTGCCATAGTGACCAGTCATTCCCAGTGGTTCTGCTGTTAGGGTCAATTTGCATATTACTCTTTTATTAGATAGGATATCTAATAAAAAAGTAACATGCAAATTAACCATCACTCTGAGACACCTAAGCCACACTTGCCAGCCACACCATGCCCACCAGCCAATCAGAGCAGCTGTATGCAAATTAATCCAGCCAAAGTGGAGGCCAGCAGCCACGGAGGTAGAGCAAACAGGAGGCTTCCGTTGCAACTGCCTGCCTAGTCTGGTTGGGCCTCTGCTCAAGGCAACAATGTTTCAATTATAGAAGCCATGGAACTAAAGCAAACAGGAGGGTTCCTTGCCTATCTAGGCCTCTGCTCAAGGCAACAAAATTTCAATTATAGAAGATAAATAAACCCCAGAAACCTGATTCCAGCCAGCCTCGCTGGGATCTTGGGTCAATGGGAGCTGTGGGCAGCCTGAAAATGGCTCTCAGCCCCTCACCCAGGCTGGCCACACCCCCATGGGGTGAGGGTCCCACTGGGGGGCTTGACCAGCCTGTAAACAGCCATCAGCCCCTCACCCAGGATGGGCAGGCATGCCAGCATGTGGACATCCCCCAAGGGGTCCCAGACTGTGAGAGGGCATAGGCCAGCCTGAGGGACACCCCCGAGTGCACAAATTTTTGTGCACTGGGCTCCTAGTATATATATATGCCTAAGTGACCATTAGAACAACTACAATGACCAGTTGCTATGGCACACACTGGCCATCAGGGGGAGACACTAAATGCAGGAGCTGCCTGCAGGAGACACTAAATGCGGGAGCTAGCTGGCAGGTCCCAATCGCCTGATCAGGGCCAGGCCCCAGACTGGGATGGGGAACCAGGGGTGAGTGGCAGTGGATGCAGGTAGTGAGGGAAGGAGGAGGTGAAGAGGTGGGGAGGCAGGGAATCTGATGGGCCCTGATCACTGGCCAGGCCTAGGAACCCCGCTTGTGCATGAATTTTGTGCGCTGGGCCTCTAGCAAGAAATACATATTTGGTCTTCTACATTCCCTTTCCTGGTACAGTGCTCCTAAAATACTTAGAATTTCCTAAGTGATGATAGTGATAAAAGTGTCTTTTTTTAAAATTTATCTTTATTGTTCAGATTATTACAGTTGTTCCTCTATTTTTCCCCCATAGTTCCCCTCCTCCCATTTCCCACCCCACCCTCTGTCCCCCGCCACTGTCCTCATCCATAGGTGTACAATCATTGTCCATTCTCTTCCTGCACCCCCAACACCATTTACCCCCGAAAATTGTCAGTCCACTCCCTTTCTATGCCTCTGATTCTCTTCTATTCACCAGTTTATTCTGTTCATCAGATTTTTTATTCACTTGATTTTTAGATTCACTTGTTGATAGATATGTATTTGTTGTTCATAATTTTTATCTTTACCTTTTCTTCATCCTCTTCTCAAAGGATACCTTTCAGCATTTCATATAATACTGGTTGGGTAGTGATGAACTCTTTTAGCTTTTGCTTGTCTGTGAAGCTCTTTATCTGACCTTCAATTCTGAATGAAAGCCTTGCTGGGTAAAGTAATTTTGGTTGTAGGTTCTTGCTGTTCATCACTTTGAATATTTCTTGCCACTATCTTCTGGCCTGCAGAGTTTCTGTTGAGAAATCAGCTGATAGTCGTATGGGTTCCCCCTTGTAGGTAACTAACTGCTTTTCTCTTGCAGCTTTTAAGATTTTCTCCTTGTCTTTTGCTCTTGGCATTTTAATAATGATGTGTCTTGATGTGGTCCTTCTTTGGTTCCTTTTGTTTGGAGTTCTCTGCACTTCCTGGACTTGGAAGTCTATTTCTTTCACCAGGTGGGGGAAGTTTTCTGTCATTATTTCTTCAAATAGGTTTTCAATATCTTGCTCTTTCTCTTCTTCTGGTACCCCTATAATTCTGATGTTGGTTCGCTTGAAGTTGTCCCAGAGGCTCCTTACACTATCTTCATACTTTTTGATTTTTCGTTTGTTTGTTTGTTTGTTTTGGCTTTTTTGGCTGGGTGGGTTTTGCTTCATCAT
>PVJC01042030.1:0-15111 GCA_004026665.1 Murina feae
GCTCCAGGGGTGCCCAGCTCTAGGGGGACCCAGCTCCAGGTGTACCCAGCTCCAGGGGCGCTCAGCTCCAGGGGCGCTCAGCTCCAGGGGTGCCCAGCTCCAGGGGGACCCAGCTCCAGGGGGCCCAGCTCCAGGGGTGCCCAGCTCCAGGGGGACCCAGCTCCAGGGGGGCCCAGCTCCAGGGGAACCCAGCTCCAGGGGCACCCAGCTCTGGGGACGCTCAGCACATCTTTCCTCCAACACTCGCCTTGGCCACTGGCACACCCTCAGTGTCTCTCCCCCGAGTCGTGTTTCTTTGGACAGAAGCAACTTCCTGCCACTTTATCCTCATCCCGGGAAGACGCCAGTCACGTTCCCTCCCTGGCTTTTCAGCCTGAACAGGCTGCCCCAGGAAGGTCCTGAGGCTCCTCCAAACTGCTTGGGCTTCACACCACCTTTGGGGAGCCCCTGGGACGGATTTTAAAACGACTCGCTGAGGACGTGGCCATGAACACGTCCCCTGGACCCGTCAGACGGTCCGGTCCGGTCTGGTCTCTTTTAAAAAAAAAAGTCCACACTCCAGAAGCAGCCCTGGCTCCAACGGACCAGCAGCACAAAGCTCCTCCTGCACTGTCGTCTTTGGCGGCAGGCGTCTCACCTGTTTTAAGCTGCCTCCAGCCCGGGCTCTGTCCCCCCTCTTTTCTGTTTAACCCCCCACTTCTCCAGCGGAGAAAACACCAAGCCGGTCCAGGGAAGAGAATGACTGCTCCCAAGGTGAGCAGCTCGAACGTTTCACAGCAAATCCTTCATCTTCGCCCAGCTCGTTTCCAGTCCCACACCACCTCGCCTCTCCGCTGAGCCCTGGGGGTCCGCTTCCCACGGGCCAGCCTTGCTGGGGTCAGCTCTACGGGTGACCCTGGGCTGAGCTGGGGGTTGGGCAGAGTTCCCCCACCACAGGGGCCGGTGACAGAGGATCTCCTCCACCCCTGGCCACCGCACCTGTGGTCCCCGCCCCCACTGGGGCCCTCGGGCTGGCCCTCGGGCTGAGCGGAGTGATGTGTTCTCCACTTCTGTGGCCTCTCTTGCCCCGACAGGAACGGAGGCGCTGGCAGGGCTCCTGGCACTTCCATTTCGCTGGTGATGGATGGTCATCGGTGGTTTCCCACGGCCTCCGGGGGAGCTCCTCCCTGCCCGTGCCCTCTCGGTGGAGTTGCTGGCGAAGTGAGGCCTCCGAGCGGCTTCCATCCTCGGTGACTCAGCTGGCGCTTGCTATCGATTGGTCGATCGGTCGTCGTGGCTTACACAGCTATCAGCTATGAATGAGACCCAGCTCCAGCCCCGCACTCCGCGAGCGCGTCGCTCTGGGCGCGTGTGCTGAGCAGGATGACTTTGCACAGACACCACGAGACGAGGCAGGCGAGGCCCGTGCACAAGGCGGGCGCGACGGGAGAGCTGCTCCGCTGGTGGCCGTGCACCGAGAAGGAAGCATGGCCTGCCTACAGGCGAGTGCCGGCCTGGTGATCTCCGGAAAGGCAACACCAGCTACCGTCTGCCGAGCGCTTACACCCTAGGCACCGGGCATCGCGTGTGCGCACTTCGCTGAACCTCTCGGCAGCCTGGAGAGGCCGCTGGTGTCATCATCAACAGCCTGTTGTACTGTTGGGACCCCGAGAGGGCAGCGGGCACAGCAGGTGGGCCGCATACCTGGGTAAACATGAGTTTCTGATTCCAGAACACGGCTTCTTAACACCAAGTCACCCGGGCACCCACGCGAGCCTCCAGGGTCCCTTTAGCTTCCCATTTATCACGCGCTGACATGTGCCAGGAACAGCAAAGCAAGGCATGGGGAAGGCATCTGAGGTCCAGAGAGGGTCCGTGCCCAGCTCAGGTCACTCGGACAGGAAGTGGCAGAGCAGGGATCAGAGCCAGGCTGGTAGCATGTCCCCGGCGCAGCCTTCTCTCTGCTCCTTCATCCCCGGGCTGTTTATTCCGTGCTGGGCGCTGTGCTAGACGCTGGCACACAAGCACAGGCAAGGCAGACACAGCCCTCATCCTTACGGAGTGCACACCGAGCCGCGTTGCCTCGTTCAAGCAATGACGTTCATGAGGCGAAATTGAAGAATGAACCTGGTCGGTCACTGGCAGGGCAAGTGGGCCTCCGCAGAGGAAGGGGGTCCACAGGCCTGCCTGCCTTTGCCGCCGCCTGCAGCGGGGTTCCCCAAGTGTGGGGACCACGGGGTGCCTGGAGTGTGTGGGAGTGTGGGTCACCTGAAGGAAAGGGCCCGGCTCTGCCAACATCACAACAAGGCCACTCTGCAGCTTGCCTCCTCCAGCCTGAGGCCCTTCCCTCCTACTCAGGGTCATCACTGGCCATTTGGAGGGGATCCCCTTGGCCCAGCCACAGGGCTTAACCCCACGCTTCCTGGGGCTTCCCCTAATCGGGGCCTTTCCAGGGTTTGTTGGCCTTGCGTTCACCTAACCTCAACCCACCTGCCTGTGGACACATTTGCGGGTAATTCCCAGCATCAGAGCTACAACACTTTGCCTAGGATGGGAAAACTAACTAAGGGGCGGGAACTGCTATTTTGCCTGGGGAGCATTTCCAGACTCTTCCAGCCCATCTGCCTACAGGCTCATCTGCTTTCCGTTCTCACTTCTGATAAATATTTACCAAATTTATGTACTTCTTGTGCCACTCGGCTCGTTTATCTCTTTTACACACACGCGTCTTCTTTTGCTGTTCTCTTTTACCATTTAGCATGACTTGGTTATAAAAGATTTTTAAAAAATCTGCATCAAATAAATGGGCCGAAAAAATTCCTTGAAACTATTCAGAGGTAAGCAACCACAATAATAGACTAGAACTGACCTACTGTGTGTGAAAATGATCAGCAGGAGTGTTTGAAAAATGCACCTTTCGAAAACCTGCCCGTTAGCTGATGCGGTCACCGGGCACATTGGCCCTGTGGTTCCAGCCGCAGAGCAGGGCGGGTGCTCGGCTAAGCCCCACCCCGTCCCTTCTGCTGCAGGCCTTTGAGCCTGGCTTCCGGAGCAGCCCGAGTGTTCCTCCTTGGCCCTCTCACGACAAGTCTTCCCTCCCTCCCGGCAGCCTGAGGGAAGGGTCTTCGGCTTCCCTGAGGGGGGGATCCCCACATGGACAGGAACAGGTTAACAGAGGAAGTGGTCCTTCTTATTTTTGGGGGTCATGAGTCTTTCTGAAAACCTTCTAGAAGCTGTGGTGTCACTCCCCAGAACATGCATGTGCATACCATATACACACAATCACACACACAACGCACATGCACAGGTACACACACATACACAGTGCACAGGTACACACACACAGGCCCTGACATAATATTTCACACATCTTTTCAGGTGAGTTTTTAACTACTTGAGTCCATGCCAAGGTAGGAGCCCCTCAGAGAAGGAGAGAAGGAGACCTGGGCCCAAGGCTGTTCTGCCCTTGACCTGCACTGTGACCTCCAACTTGTGTGTGCTGGGCATCAGAATGGGGCAAGGAGAAGAGGGGAGGGGAGGGGGGAGAGAGGAGGAGAGAGAAGGGCAGGGGCGGGAACCCAGGGGAAGCAAAGAGAAAGGGGGAGGGAGACAGGATGGAGGCAAGGAGCACTCAGGAGACGGGTAGGAAAGGCGGCAGGAATAGAAACCAAGAGATGAAGAGAAAGAAAGGCAGAGAGAGAGAGAGAGAGAGGGAGAGAGCGCAAAGAAAGGGCACAACAGAGATGAGACTGAAGAGAGACAAAAGGGAGGAATAGAGGCAGTAAAAGGAAGGAGTGGGGAGGGGCTACTGTGAGGGTCGGTGGGCTGGACCAGCCACGCCAGGGCTTGATTCTCTCTCGGGGCAAACCTCATCCTAAGCACTGAGGAGAGGGCCGGTCCAAATGGCAGGCTCAGAGGGAGCCACTTGGCTCGCTGCCTCCCCAGCCCCGAGCCCCAGCCCCTTCCTGGCTCGGCTTCAGAGATGAGCCCATTAACCACCTGCCCTGGGACCCATACCCAGCTCCCTTTAAAGTCCTGGGGCCCCCCAAGCCCAGATTTCCCCGGCACCCGCTGACACTGCAGAGAGTTGTCCACCAGGGGGCGCCCACGGGTTTCTTTGTTTCTCTCCCAGTGAAAAGTTTGCAGTGTGCATGGGCCTGAGGGCCAAAGGCACCCAAGGCTTCAGTGCCACGCATTTCACAGCTGATTTCACGCAGGCTCTGAGATGTGGGGCATCTCACCGTGATGTGGGGGGCCTAGAGTGTGTCCTGATCTGGGGAGGAGGCACTGTGCCAGGTCTCTGCCTGTCAGAGCGCCGGCAGGAGCAGCCAGAGTCTTGCATGGACGTCCTCCTGATGCCCGGGCCAGACCTTCCTATGGCTTCACTCCCACCACCCACTCGCCATCCACACACACACTTCTCTACTCAGGGCTGCTTTTAACTGAACCCATAGCAGGGCTGGGCTCCACCCACAAGTTCTCCTAGCCCTGGGGGCCCACAGGACCTCGCAGGGGGAGAGGACCCACCCACCAAGGCCAGGGAGGTGAGCAGAAGCCCAAAGAACCACAGCTCAGGGGACTACCACAGACAGAGAAACGACACCTACCCCTTCTCTCGTTTGGCTCCCACTGACAGCTGAGCCGGCGGCTCCTTGCTTACTTAAGAAGCAAAGTCACTGAGACTCAGAGAGGGTAAGAAACTAGACGAGAGTCCCATCATTAGTTAGGGGACAGAGCAGGGCGCACACTCCAACGAGGTCGGCCCGCTGCCCAGCCCATCCTTACGAGATCCATGCCGCTCCGAGTCCATGAGGAGGGACACCCCTCTTGGCCCTGATGCATCGTCAGCACCTAGTGAACTATGTAGCATGGGAGCCATCCAAGGACCATTTACTTAATAAATCAAGTACCTACAGAGGTCCTATCATTTCTATTTTAGAACTGGAAATGCAAACGGCGATTTTTCCAATGGCTGTCTTGGCTCTTGTACCGAGGAAGGAATGATCTGTTGAAGTTCTTAAAAGCAAGCAAGTAGATACGCATCGAGGTCAACATTCTCCATTGACAATGCCATGGGGAGCCTGGCTGCTTGGACCTCAAGGCTGAGGCCACTCTCCCCCTGGGGGCAGCTTGCCCACACGACCCGCGTGGCCCAGCACAGAACAAGCTCTGGAAGCTGGGCTGCAAGTCCACCTGGGAAAGGCTGGCGCCCCCTCCCCACCCCCCCAACTCCAGGGGGATGGGCTGCCTGGCCCGGACCTCAGCGCGAGTCCCTGCAGTGTAGGCACGGGGCCCCCATGGCGGGCGGGGATGGCAGTACTCACAAACAGCAGCAGACACTTGTTCTCCCGCATGGCCCCGCAGCAGCCCAGGAAGCCCAGCAGGAAAAGCAGGCCCCCCATGGCCAGGAGGATGTAGACGCCCGTGATGAGCAAGGGGTTGGCAGCCACAATCTCTCGGAAGCCAGTGGGGTCCACCATGACCCAGATGCCGACGCCCAGCAGACAGGCCCCACCCAGCTGCTCGCAGGTTGGGAGGGAGGAAGGGAAAGAAACAGAAGAACAAAGTTAGGCATTAGATACTCCACACACCCCTTCCCGAGCGAGGCCCTGTGGAGGCGGCGGGCCCTTGCGAGCCGGGCGGGAACTCCATTTGCTGCAGGAGCTGGTGTCCCAGCTGGTCACCTGCTCCACATCTTCCATGTTATCTGACTTGGTCTCAACCCAACTTCTGCCCCAGCCCCACCTCGGCCTGCTGAGAACCAGGTATGTGGAGTTTCTTTGCTACTTTTACATTCCCCTTAAATGTCAGAGCTACAGGGTAAGGAGGTCACCCAGCCCAGCCCTCAGACTCCACACTGAGCCCCAGAGGGGGCCAACGACTTGCTGAAGGTCACACACAAGTTCAAGGCAGGACCCTGGCTCCCCTGACTCCAGCCCCAAGGACACTCACCAAACTCCCGGAACATGCACTGACACCTACAAGGTGCCTGCACCCTGCCAGGGTCAGGAAAACACAGACAGAAGCCATCCCTTCTGTCCCCCACTCTCAGGTTGGGCTCCCCACTCTCAGATCTGCACCTGGAAAGCCTTCGTGTCCATGTCTTCATCTCCATGGCCCATCTCTCCACGCCTTACTCATCTTTGGAGAGAGGCAGCGTAGATCAGAGAAAGGGCTGTGGTACCTCTTAGCTGTGTGACCTTGGGTAAGTGGCTTAACCTCTCTGAACTTCAGCTTCCTCATGGTTACGAAAAAAAGATAGTAATTCCCATCTCCCAAGGAAGAAAGGACAGAATGGATGTGAATGTACTTAGCAGGTTTCAATAAATATCCATTCCATTTGTCCTGGGCACAGAGTTATTGGAAACAGATCAGTTGCAGGAGAGCCAGTTTGGCATTGTTAGATTTTGAAGGCTCTAACGTGTCTGAAATCCCTGTGTGGTGCGGGGGCCTGAAGAATAAATGACAGATGGTGGGAGGAGCAAACTGCCGAGCTCTGGCTTGGCTGAGCGGGGTCTGCAAGCTGCGGGGGAGAGATGATATTTTAGGTACAGTTAGGGCAGGAGTGGGGTGGAGGGGCTGGAGGCACCCGGCAGCGGGAAGAGAGAGGAAGGGAAAACTGACAATTTTGCCTCTGTCATTGGTCCAGACCAGCCTCCGGTTATGACCTGCGTCCCTCCTCATGGCTGGTGGAGGGTTGGGGTCTGCCACCTGTGCGCTGAAGTCCGCTGCAAGGAGGGCTTGCGCAGGCTGCCCGGGCGACTCCACCCACTTCAGTGGGAGACACTGAGGCTGGCCGGGGGTCACCCAGCTTAGAAATTGGGTCTAGAATTCAAGTCTGTCAGGCTTCCTGCTCTTCAGAATTATGGGGCAGGGGAGGGAATCCAGGACAGTTGCCGAGTTGAATAAAAAATGGATGGAGAGAGACAGACACAGTCAGCCTTATCAGACAGAGGCCTCTTTTTCACAGTGGCCCACCCCTGGAGGGCACCGGTGGACGTTTAATCATCCAGGTCTTGGCTGCACTAAGATCAAAGGTGCAGGGTCTCAGGACGCCAGGAGTGTGGCTCTTCCTGCGCAAGGCTACAGGCCTGAGCACAGCCTTGGTGGCTGCCAGCAGGTGGGCAGTGCTGCTGGCCACCTAAGCACTCTGGGCTCTGTCCATCATAGGTGGGCTGGGATGGGGCTCAGCTGCTGAGTGCTGCCATAAGGCAGGCACTTCCTCATCTTGCTTAAGTTCTTAAAAGACCTGTTGAGGTAGGTAACGAAGGGATGAAGATACTGAAGTTCAGAGAGGTGAAGTGTGTTTCAAATCACAGCTGATAAGATGCTAGGCTTGGCTTTGAATCCAGGTCTCCCAGTTCTAGAGAGATTTCTGATGCCATCAGGCTCCCTCTGCTGTCCTCTGATCACCCCATCTCCTCCTTTCCTCAGACCCAACCGGGGTCAGATCCCAAGACAGTGGCCAGGACTGAGGCCCTCACTCTTTGTCAGCGGAGCTGGACCATCCCTGGCCCATGAGAAATGTCCCTCCTAGGATGGCGGGCTTTTTGGAGTGGGGTGGGCACCACCAGGGCCTCCCATCCAGGAAAACCCAGCTGGGCAGGCAGATCTGCTTCTGGCACGGGCCCCTGTGCCCGTCCTGGGACTCAGCCCATTGTCACTATTTCCCACAGCAGTCGGTTCTGCTCCCTCAGCCGAGGCCTAGGGAGACCCCAGGGTGAGGTTCCAGGAATACTTACAAATATGAAGAAATTGAAAACAAACATCAGGTACTTCATGCAGCTCAGACAGTCACCTTCCATGGCTCCACCTGCAAAACAGCAAGGCTCAGGCCTCCCACTGCTGGCCCTGTCCCTTCCTTCCTCCCGCTGCCCAGCCACCAGGGGGCTCCTCTCCCTGCCCTTCCAGACCACAGCCGGCTGCATTAGCGGTTGTTTCTTGTCCAGAGAAGTAAGGACTCCGATGTGGAGAATTTCCCAGCAGGGAGATGAGTGTGTGCAGTTGTTCTCAAACTGGGTTCTCTGCAACTAACCATATCCTACAGCTACCATATTTTCCGGTGTATAAGATGACTTTTTAACCCAGGAAAATCTTCTCAAAAGTCGGGGGTTGTCAATGGAGCCGGATGGAGACCGCAAGTGTCTCCGGTCGGCTCCTTTTTGTGCTGCATACGGTCTCCATCCGGACTTTTTAACCCAGGAAAATCTTCTCAAAAGTTGGGGGTCGTCTTATACGCCTGGTCGTCTTATATGCGGGAAAATACGGTATTTTCAGGACGTCAAAGAACAACTCAGAAATCAACCACTGGCCAGGCGCGTGTCTTGACTCTTAGAGCAAGTAAGCCACCCCAGGGTGCGGGACCCTGTTTCTTGGGTTATTCAGAAGCTCTGGCCACTAGGTATGTATGACTTTGCAGTACAAACACTAAGGCGAAACTTCAACATGTACTTAACCAATGACCTACTGACGGCAACCCTGTTTGGTAGATAAAATCCTTTAAGTCTTGGGGCTCAGAGGGATGAAATGGGGGAGTCAGCATCACAGGCAAACCTGACTTCGTGTGAATTCAATGTCCCGTGTGCACGGGGAACGCGAGCAGGAGAGCAGCTTAGGTGCTGTGTTCTGGGGGATCTGCCCACGGGGATCACCGGGGTGAGCCTTGAGCCTGCTGCCTTGGGTCTCGTGGTCTCAAGGCACCTGTGCCTGCCACTGTGTCCCCGCACGTGGCCGAGTGAGGGTCCAGGCTTACAGATGGGGGTTCTTTCCCCCAGATGCAGCCGATGGTTTCTTGTTGAACAAAACCAGGTGTTTAAGAGCTTTGAGGGGACCTGAGGGGAGCTTTTCCTTGACACCACTGTTTGTGTAAGTGCTGGCTCGAGCTCAGCCCTTGTATAACTTGTGTCACCAGCACTTCGGTGACAGAAGTCCTTGGTCATAAAAAGTCAGGGCAGCGTGGATCTGTTCCAACACCCTCACGCTGGAAAAGGAGAAAACTGAGGCTGAGAAGGGAAAGGGGGTTTGGCCAAGTTCCAAAACCCACTACCGGAGGATCCGAAACGGAAGCCCTGTTTCCTGAAGCCCAGACCAGTGCCCGCGGCTATACTACTTATCGAAGTTTTACTTATTGGTTTTGGTAGCGCATATCTGCCGCTGTTAGAATGTACACGGCATAAAGGCATGGACCTGCTTACTGCCACGTTCCTCGTGCCTCGAGCAGCGCCTGGCACATGGCAGGTCCCCAATTAATACGTCTGAATGAATGAATGGTGGGAAGAGAAAACAGATAGAGGACAACGGTCGGCAAATCAGAGAAATAGATAAGGACAAGTCAGAAAGAGAGAGAAAGATGAAGAAAGAGAAAGAGCAAGAGCGCAAGGAGTGATCCAGGAAGAGACAGACGGACAGAAAGGACGGAGGGGGAGAAGGCGTAGGGTAGAGGGGCACAGAGTGAGGGGGAGGCAGCTGCTGACTTGTCACCTGGGCAGTGCTTTCGGCGTCAGCAGGACAGAGTCTCCTGGTCAGAGGGGCTGCTGTATAATTCTGTGATTGGCCCGGCTCGTCCTATAAGAGAAAATATTCAATTACTATGGGAAGTCATTAAGGAACAGCCATGTTCAAGAAGCTGTTTATGAAAACCCGCCCTCCGGACACACACTCAGGCAAGCGCCTCGCTCATCTAGGCCCATCAGGGCTAATGAAAAGCCCTCAGCACCTGGGCCCTCCAGCTGCAGAGGCCGGCAGGGATGGCAGCGCTAGGTGCCCCTGCTGGGGCTGCGTGGGGAACATCTTCAAAAGACTTGCAATTTCTGGCACGGCTTTATCTGCGCTGCCACCCTGCATGCGGCTGAGGAGCTGGGAGGAGACAACGGGAACGGGGGGCCCATGTACCTGGATGCCACCTGGATGCCACCTGGGCATCGGCAATGATACCTCAGTAGAGAGCGCCAGCGGGGCCCTGTTCATCAAAGCCCCTCCCCAGATACCCCGTCTCCCCTGAGGGAGAAATCTGGTATTGGAAAGGGTTCCGTAGCTTCGCATACGGACTTGCCAGAAGGGTCCTTCAGGGAGTCAGCTCCCGGCAGTGGAGATGAAGGTCGGGCTGCAGCAGTACATGTGCCCAGGTGCAAGTCCAGTTCCACCTGATTTTCGGGGCTTCCACAGCCAGGTCTCGCTCAGACACTGGGCCAGAGGACAAGTTTCAGGGGAGACCTGAGGCGCATCCCCACGAGGAGGATGGGGGAGACAGGGAGGGTTTCTGGGTCTCAAGTGCCCGTTCAGATTCCTTCTTCCCACTCAGGTCTGTCCATGCTCACTCCACCGCCGCTTCTTCTGCACAGCCTGGCACACCTCGCTGGGCACACCTGCCTGCGCAGCCCCTGCCTGGGGCAGCTCCCCGAGACCTTTACCAAGTCACCTCCCTCCCGGAGCTGTTAAATTCTCCTTTGAACACTGTGACTCTCCATTTTGAAGCCAAAGGTGGTTGCAGGAATTCATGGTATGAGACATAAACTGAACCGATGTAACATGAAAACACTCGGAAACCGGTAAAGCACAGTTGCCAGGGGCAGCGTCGCCGCAGATGGGAAGTAAGTGGATGCTCAAACCACATCCAACAGGTACCCATGGAGGTGAGCGCAGGTGAGAGCCAGGGACACATGACTCACTCAGGATGGGTAGCAACACCTCCCCCACAGGCCCCAAATTCAAATGAATGTTTCTAGTGTTGTGACAACTGAACCTAGAAATAATTAATAGTATTGAGCAGTTACCATGTACCAGACTATGCTAAGCATTTCTCCTTCATTCTCTTATTTAATCCTCACCGAGGAAGTGGGTACACTATGTCACTTACGGATGAGGAAACTGAAGCTCGGAGAATGTAATGAACTGGCCTGACTTTATTCACACGGTTAGTAGGACATTGCCATGACTCAGGCCCAAGTTTGCTGGACTCCAAACCAGAGCTCCTGATAAAACACCAATCCATGGACCTGGTACCAGAGAGAGGACAACCAGTAAGAGCAAGCGTTATGCCTCGGTCTCCAAGTCTCCAACCCAGTGCTGCTCTGCCCTGAATCGGGCAACAAGGCAGAATCCCAGGGACCAGCTAGCATCCCTCCTGTGCCAGCTAGAGGCCTCTGGGGGGTAACCCGAAACTGCCATCCCTTGACAGATGGGGGCCCTGAGGCCCAGAGAGGGGCAGAGAGGGGCCGAGGTCACACAGCGCCTCAGGGGTCTCCTCTGCAGGCCCCTGCCAGGGCCAGACAGCTTTATTAATCTTGCCCCTCCCACTGCCCCAGATGGCGCCTCAGTCCCATCTGCACAGAGCGAGGTTCTTTGATTAAGAAGGACAGCTCAGTTCATAAATCACTCCTTTTACTTTCACTGCCCCCCCAGCCCCCAGGCATGCTTTCTGGAGAGAGAGAGAAAAGAAAAAAAAGACAAGTGGATACAAGCGACGGAAAAGGCCCCATCAGAGGAAGCAAATATAAGTCTGGGCTGCAGGAGAGTGAGAAACGTCCTGTACGCGCCCCTGCCAGGTGAGGGCGCTGTGGTGCAGGAGCGGCCTCAACTCCAAACCCAGGGTTCCAACCAGCAGCGTCTCTGCCCTGACAAGCTGAGACCTGGGCCGCCCTCCTCAGCTCCTGGACCCTGTTTCCTCCTCTGTGCCATGGGGTTTCTCAATCTCACTCCCAGGGTCCTTGAGAGAAGTGAAGGAGATGATGTCGGTGGAAGCACTTTAGCGGCTGCACATCCAGTCCCTTCCTTCCTGGGTGTGCCAGACACCGACTAATGCCAGCCCTGGGCTCGATCCAAGGCGCGGAGACCAAGGACTTACTCAAGTCTAGTGGGGAGCACTAACCGGGTACTTGGGGAGGAGTGTTTACAGCCATCAGCCTAGTGCCCTGGGCATGCCCAGCAGGGGAGAGAAAGCGCTGGAGGGGTCCTAGGAGCTGGGGAGGCCGGTGTGCGGGGTGTGGGGAGGACAGGGAGGACCGACACTCACTGGGCTCGATGATAGTATACTGTGCCAGGGGCCATGACCAGCAACGATCTTACTTGATCCTTGGAAAAACCGCCAAATAGATATTATCATCATTCCCTTTTACAGAAGAGGGAAGGAAGTCTCTAACAGGCCAGAGAAGTCTCAGAGCCAGAACTGACACCAGGTTTTAAGAGCCACGTTTTCCTTCGTCCGGATGGAGGAGGCTGGTCGGAATAACAATGATTCTAGAGACGTCAGGTTCAAAGCCGAGTGGGGAGGACTGATCTGTGCTCTGGCTGCGCCTGCTGGGCCTCATCCTGGAGACAGACGGTCTGATAAACAAGCAATTGGCCCTAAATCCTGGAGTGCCTGGCAATGGCACGCGCATGGGGACGTGGACACAGCTGAGGGGGGGAGAAAGCCTAATTAGGCTCCTGGGAGTGGTGCCTGGAGGGTTAACGGGACCAGGCAACCTGCCTGGGATGCAATGGGATCCTAAATGACAGATCCACTGAATCGTGAATGTCCAGGGGGCAAAGCAAAGAGTATCCATGACATCTGGGAAGGACATATTGAGAAAGAACAATATCTCTGGTCTAGGAGTTGAGGCAGTCCTTGCCAAAGCCCTTTCCTCTGTCCCACCCAGAACTCACACAAGCTGTTTCCATCAGAGAATCTCCAAAGAAGAAAGCGCCATAGTGAGGGGTAACTCGAAAGCCGGCTTTTTACACTGGGGATGCCAAGGCCCAGAGAGTGGCAGGGTCTTGCCTAAAGTCACACAGCAGGAACCGGGAGCTGCTGAATTTAAGCCTGCTGTTTCCCTGCACGCAGTCAGCCACCGAAGGCTGACATCGTACTTTATCGTGACTTCCTGAGCACTTTTCCTCTGTTACCTCACTGAATTGTCCCAACCACCCAGGAGATGGGCACTCCCGCTTTACAAGTGAGGAAACCGAGGCTGAGGTGCAAAATCACTGGCTCAGGGTATCATAGGAGAAATTGCTGGGGCAAAGCAGGATTCTTCATCCTTCCCTGGCTGTCCTCCAAGGTGCGGCCTCCGGGACTTGGGCCTGCTGATGCCCAGAGCGACCACAGTCCAGGGTTCCCACCCACCCACATGGAACTGGGCTGGACTCACGCCACAGAGAGCGTTCATCCCAGACCCAGGCAGCGAGTCCCTGTTCCTGCCTTTGGACACAGACAGCGCTTTCGCAAAGGCCTCTGGGAACGAAGGTTCTACTTCCTCTTGCAGAGACTTTTACTTGCCACGGTCCAGGCGCTGAAGACAAGGCAACCTGGGCAATCTGAACTTGGCCATGAGCAAGAACAGTGGAGGTCACTCTGTGTGTCGAGAGCAGGATTTGGCCTCAGAACATGAGTCCAAGTTCAGGGTGGTGTCCACCAGCGAAGCGTAGCTGAGGCAGCAAGAGGGACTGAGTTGCAGAGCTGGGAGGGACAAAAGAAGGTGGAGGGAGCAGGGAGGACACCCTCTGCCTCCTGAGGCCAATCCTGCCCCGTCTTTCACCCCTGCTGAATCCTCGGGGGACGGGGGTGGGGGGGTGGGGGGGAGTTTCCCCGACTGCCAACCTGGTGATCTGGGGAAAGGCAGGTGTAAGGAGACACAAGCAGACATTCCCAGGGCTCAGGGAGGTCAGGTGCAGTCAGGCACACCTGGGAAATCCCTCTGGGCTGTGCGGGCACACTCGGGTTTGGGGTGATGGCATGGGCATCGAGGGGACAGGAAAGGTGGCCAGCTCAGCCTCCCAGGATGGGAGGGGCAGGAGCGTGCCCTCTGAATGTGTCATTGCCGTCAGACCTTCCCCACCAGATCGAAGCCTTCCATGGCCGGCACAGTGCTTCCACTTCCTCTGAGTCCCCTCAGGACACAAGGGGGTACTGGACGGAACGTTAGCAATATAATAACTGCTCCTGCTTCACGTGTGCAGGAACCATGCCAAGCAGGGTTCCAATATCATCTACACAGCGCGAATGATCCTCCAATTACTGAGGCTCAGAGGACGAGAGTGAGCTCCCCATGCTGGCCCAGCTGGGAAGGGGCAGGACCGGGAGTCAGACCCCAGAAGGCACCCTGCTGCTAAGTGCTAGGAACCCTGCTGATGGGTGGGCTAACAGACAACATGCTCCCAGCGAAAACAAGTGGTGAAGAGAGGGGACTGGCTGACACAAGTCCTGGGTTCGAGTCCAGATTCTGAAAACTGGGCAAAGCCTGCCGTCTCTCTGACCTTTGAGTCCTGTGGCTGTGTCCCATGGACAACTGCATCTCTCTGCCTCGAATGAGGAGCATGAACCTCAGCCTCCCCTCCCAGCAAGCAAGCATGGTCTCTCAGCCCACACTGCAGCCCCGCTCAGGGCCTGGAGACCCTTTGAAAAATTTGGTAATCCAGCCCAAAATATGCAGGGCTGTTGCTAGAGCAATCTGGATGCAACACAGCCTGGATTTAAACATTTAATGGCTTCATGGGGGCCTGGGACCTAGATGGGAAAGGGCACAGGTCTGAGCAGGGGTGAGGGGGCCAGAGCAGCCCCCTTCCCCCATGCCCATCCGCACAGAAGGGTGCTAAGACTCCTGGCCTGTTGCTGTACTTATCCTGTCAGATCAGCTCACACAGGGGAAGCAGATCCTGACTGGAGCTCAGGGAGTGGGTAAGATACAGAATTCCACTGTTGGGGGTAATGGGAGGTGTGTCCCAGGGGAATTACTCTCTCACAGACAAAGAAAGCCTACTTTCTTCGTAAGTGCCTACTGTGTGCAGTTCTCATATTAATTCCTTAGAACCTCTATAATCCTGAGGCAGGCCTATTATTAGTTCCAATTTACAGCTGAGCTAACTAGGATCAGAGACATGAAGTGACTTGCCCAAGGTCACACAGCCACTGACTGGCAAACTTAAACCTGAGCGGGTGTGGCTCCAAAGTCAGTGCTCTTTCTGTTCCATCTCTCAGGAGTCAGGGCCAGAAACACTGCTAGAGCTGATAACAGTAATGGCTAGTACGTGTGCATTCCTTTCTACAGGCCGGACACAGTGCTGAGGGCTAACCTACTGAACCCTCACAATGACCTGTGAGGCAGGCTCTGTTACCCCCATGTTACAGATGTGAAAACTGAGGCCCAGAGAGAGGAA
>PVJC01042031.1:0-15116 GCA_004026665.1 Murina feae
TCTCCTCCCCTCTCCTCTCCTCTCTGGGCCTCTCAGCCACAGACAGCAGATATGAATATGTTTTGCCTCCTAAAACTTGTCTTCTCCCAGCTTCATAACACCCATTCTCATTTTTGTATATCACAGTGTCCTCTGCTCAAACTTTGAATGTTGTGAGTAAATGGTATTTTTTCATTATGCTTTCTTTCTAGAATACCCAGTTCTTTCTTATAACTTTAATCACAATCTATATAGCAATAACTCTCAAATGTATACTTTTGGCTTTTATTTCTGTCTTAAAAGCCAAGTTTGTGTACTAAATAGTCAACTTTCCATTTGACATCTCTACTTGGAACACAAAAGTTAATTTTCTTCCAACTACTTCATTTGAATGCTTCTTAACTTGTCATCTTCTCTCCCTTCCTCCCTCCCATTGTTTAGCAAATCATGATAACTCTATATCCCAAAGACATACCAAATTAAGTTCTCTTCCCCCAACCTCTGTTCCATCCATCCTTGTGCATGGGAGACATCCAACTGGCCTCTTTGTTTCTTTAATTGCCTGTCTTACTCTGCGTGCACATCATAACTAGAATATTCTTAATATACATCATAGCTTATAAATATCATATGAAACATATCCACCTGTATGCCCATTTTAGCTCTTTGCCATAACATACCCTTGTCGCTCTCTGGTCTTAGCCCTTACATTCTTATTATTTCTCATGATGTCCAGCCTCACTGGTCTTCTTTCTGTTCCTCCAACATGCCAAGCTCCCTCATCCTTAGGACATTTGTTTTCATGGTTTCCTCAGCCTGGAATAAATATTTTCTATACACCCTCCCATGGCTGACACTGACTTACCATTTTGTTCTCTTGTTAATGTCCCCTCCTTTGAGGATATTTTGTGGGTCTCCCATTCTCAGTTACTCTCAGTGACAACTTTCAGTTTCTATTACTTCACTGTTTGCTTCAATAACACTTAACGTCATCTGATGTTTGTTTAATTATTTAACTTTCCATTTTGTGGCTTTGCTTCCATCCCTTGGACTAAGCACCATGATGGTAGGGAGTTTATCTGCTATAGTCACTGACATAGCCTTTAGCTCAGAACAGTGCTTGGTACACTTTATGTGCAATCATAGTAAATATGCATTGGGAAAGGAAGAAAATAAGGACGACAGTAATCATTGCTCACATGCACAGAATCATACACAACTTCTGAGTAAATGGCAATGACCAAAGGAGCTTGGTGGACTTTTCAATGTTTCCCCCACCCTGTGTGTCATGTAGAATATTCCCATTAGGACTTACTTATGGCTTGGTGTAAGGCTCAGGGTCTGGCCATCCTGTATGCTTTTGTAAATGACAGGAGAAAGTGGATCTCAATTAAATGCCTACCAAATCAGTCTTTCCCTGGAATAAAGATTCTCAGGAGGTAGATATAAAATCTGAGAGAAGTAATGACTTTTTAAAAAATATATTTTATTGATTTTTTGCAGAGAGGAAGACTGAGGGTTAGAGAATTAGAAACATCGATGAGAGAGAAACAGTGATCAGCTGCCTCCTGCACCTCCCTACTGTGGATATGCCTGCAACCAAGGTACATGCCCTTGACCAGAGTCGAACCTGGGACCCTTGAGTCCGTAGGCTGACGCTTTATCCACTGAGCCAAACCGGTTAGGGCAAAGTAATGACTTTATAGGTAAAGAAGTCACTATAATTGTCATGCCAATGCCTTCAGTGTACAACATGAAAAGGGAACCTATTGGTAATAACCGTAGGGCAACAGGGAAACCAGGACTGTCTTAGGCACCGTGGAAAGTTCTAGTAGAGAAATTAGAAACAATATGAGCAGAGAAAAGAAAGACAAGAATATAGAGAAACATCTTGAAATCATGTTACAAAGAAATAGCTAGTGGACAAACACATTAGTATGTAACAGACTAGAACACATTGAAAAAAGATGGAGTGAAAATATAAACAAAACCAAGGATAGGGCCAGAACAGGGAATAGCAACATCCCTGTAAATAGGCCATTGCTGAAGCCACAGAGCAGAAAAACAAACAAACAAAAAATTGCATGTGTCCTCGTTGTAGAAAGAATAACAGGTTCAGAGTAATTTAGTCAAACAACCCTGAGCATCATCTCAGCATGAAGGACTCACACATTTACACAAACAGCAGGACGGAAGATATCCCCGCCACACCACGGACCGCTCCATCCAAGCATTAATCCTCAGTTCATCGAGAGACAATATTAGGCACCAATTTGTTTTCTGATTATTCACTTAAATCAACTCAGATGTAAGACAACTGACAGCTTACAAAGATATGGATCACAGTCAGACAGGAGGGGAAGTGCATAAACAAGGAATGGATGATTAACGATAGGAAATGGCAGAGCAAATAGAGAGGTCATATTACATCTTGCATATAGCAAAGGAGAGTGGATGAGTTATAATTCCATCCTGCTGCCCTCAGCTCTATTGATTTTTCCACTCCTTGACTGTGGAAAGCAAAGAAAGACCCAGGGAAAGGCTCCAACAGATTTTTTTTTTTTTTAATCTGTAGTTTGAGCTAAAAATCCACTAGGGCCCATTCTACTTGATGCACAGGTAAGTGTGTGGCCCTTTAATGCAGTAACGAAGGTAAAGTTGCTATCTTTGTGCCTTAGGAAATAGCGGTCGTTTGAATTCAAAAATGGATTTTCCAGAGAAAGAAAAGGAAGTGATCACGGGTGGACCTGGGTGCCCTGTGCAGTCTGATGCAGGGGAAGTCCAGAGACCCCTCTTGTACTTTGCGGCAATCAGCTGGGTCAGGTAAACATGTGACAGAGCCCCTTCCCACATTTTCTTTAACGAAACCTACCAAAAATAACATGACATTCAGTTTCACCCAATACCCACACCTAGTCTTTAAGGTCAGAGAATTTGCTGTGTCTTTTATTTCACTAATAAAGAGAGAATAATACAGGGACTATGGGAGTATTATGCCTGTTTTATGATACTCAATGTGATTTAGAGACGCTTAAGGAGAAATATTGAATGTAAGGTATTTCATGCAAAGCAGAGATAACCTTTCTTTAGAAGAATTATCTTAACAATCATACTAAATTCCCTGGTCAACCAAAAATGTTTAGGGTACTATTTTTATTTCCCAAATTTAATTCTGAACCCAATTTCTTCAAAATGTTCCTCTGATGGCAACATTCCTCTGATGACTAAAATGTTCTTCTGGGTCACTTTTAGTTTCTAAATATATTTTGTTATTATTTACTAAAGGCTTTCTCGCTAATAAACACAATTCTGAGAAAATAAATATGTCACCGAAGTATAGGTTTGTTGGAGCTAAATCTGATGCTTTAAGGATAACACACACCTTCCATAAAGCTTTCCGTCCTGCTTCCTAAATCTCTGCCCTGGAACCTGCTCTGGGAAGGCCCACTTTGCTCCATCCTGCTGCACCTTTCTTCCCTCACCTGCTTTTGCTTTCTCTTGGGTCTCCCAGCATTGCTCAGCATGAAGGCAGGAGAGGACACAGCCTCATTCTAAATAACCCTGCACAGCTACCTGCCAAATATAAGGGAAGCTATACATATAAAAAGGTAATATGCAAATGAGGCCAGGACGCCATAACGGGTCACAGCCAGACAGGAGGAGGTTGCCTGCGCAGGTAAGGCCCGGAGTGGAGATGGAGGCAGACACAGGGGGCCTGCCTGAGCCAGTGCAGCAGCTCCGGTGACCAGGACTGGACACAGGCAGGGGGGCCAGGGAAGCCTGGGCTGGTCGACCCACCATGCTGGCTCAGGCAGCCCCAGAGTGGACACTGGCATGGGGAAAGAGGGGACCTGGGACAGAAGTTAGGTGCAGTTCCCAGCATCCCATGGTGCCAGTCAGGTTTGACTCTTGTGGCGGCCAGTGCTGTGCAAATCAGGTGCGGGTCCTGGCCGGCCGCGGAGTGGGTCCGGCCTGACTCCTGCAGAAGCCTCTAGTACATTATAAATAGAGGTAAGTAAAAAAAAAAAAAAAAAAAAAATGACAGGGTAAATAGTCTGCCATCACCCACCAAGCAAGTCCACTTAAGTTCTCGGCACCTCATTTTCCCCATTTGTAAAGAGAGGGGTCGTCCTAGATCTAGCAAGGTTCTTTGCAAAACTGAAATCCATTATTGCCTAGTACCTTCTGCAAGTTGCCCAGAAGCACTTTCTACTGGAAAAGTTTCACAAATGGACAATGCATGAGCCTGGAATCTTCATATACTGACACAAGATGAAACTTAAGACCACAAGAAAAACAAAGTATACAGTCATATTTTCAAGACCTATAGAAAATGGGCATCTACAAACTTCTCTCTCCCCCTCCACGCTGGCCCTTCTCTGATGGATTCCAAATTCTTAACATTGCCAAAGAACAAAAAATTAGAAAAAAGAGGTTAGGAAAAATCTCACTCGTGTTAAAGATATAAGATAAACCTTGATAAGGTAGTAAATACATTTAAAAGAGATATGTGATTAACTTTTTTAAATGCAACTTTCTTCCACAGTAATAGCAAATAATGACCTTCTATTTTGAATTTGTGCTCTTCATTTTTCTTCTCTAAATGAATAATCCCTAACAATATGATTAACTATCATTGAAACTATCATTCTAGCAGCAACAAAAACAATCATTATGATTTAAAAATTGAAGTAGTGGTTATTTTTAGATTTTTACTAAAATAATTAACACTCTGACAAACAGCCTTGTAATAACTCTTTGTTTCAAGATTCTTTCTTATGATAAATTACTACTAATGTTTGTTTGTTTTTTTATTCGTGTGTTCAGACCATTATCAGATTGCAAGTTTTTCAGGGTGGGAACCACATTACATTTCATAAGCATATCATATAATTCACATTAGAAATGTAATATATTATAATTTATATCTATATTTTATAATCAAATTTATATTATAAAATTAATGAGAAATTGTAGTCCATACTGAGAAGCAGGTACATCTCAATAACTTGGACACTAAGAATTAAGATTTATTTTAGAGAGTCCATCAATGAAATAAGCACATATCAGAGTAGAGAGAGAATATCAACTTTAAAAAAAAAGCTCTCATGCCCTCAAAACAGCTTTAAAGTAGTGTTAAATTTGCATGAGCTAAGAAGAGAATGGTTGGGAAGGGATGGGACTATGAGCACACAGACAAAAGTTTAGCAACTAACACAAAGGTAAACTTTACTTGTCTATTGTTTAGGGAGTCAGAGCTTTATTCAAATACTTCCAAGCATTCTTTCCCCCATGAGTAAAACCATTTCATTTAATGAAGAATCAATGCCAATCCTTCTCAAAATGCTTCCAGAAAATTGAAGAGGAGAGAACACTTCCAAACGCATTTTATGAGGCCAGCATCACCCTGATACCAAAGATAGGGAAGGACACTACAAGAATAGAAAGCCAGAGACCAATATCTTTTATGAACATAAATGTAAAAATTCTTAACAAGATATTGGCAAACAGGCTCACATACCAAGATCAAGTTGGATTTATCCCTGGGATGTAAGGATGGTTCAACATATGCAAATCAATAATAGATGCATCACATCAAAGAATGGAAGATGAAAAGTATATGATCATCTCAATAGACATAGAAAAAGCATTTAACAAAATACACCATCTTTGCATGATAAAAATCCTCATTAAATTGTATAAAAAGGAACATACCTTAATATAATAAAAACCATATACAACAAACCCACAGCTAACATCATACTCAATGGCTGAAAGGTTGAAAGCATTTCCTCTAAGCACATGGATAAAACAAGGTGCCCATTCTCACTTCTCTTATTCAACATAGAACTTGAAATCCTAACCAGAATAGTTAGGTAAGACAAAGAAATAAAAGGCATCCATATGGGGAAGTAATATGTAAAATTGCTGCTATTTGCAGATTATATGATATTATCTATTGAAAATTCTAAAGACTCAACTAAAAAACGGTTGGAACTAATCATTGAATTAAGTAAAGTTGCAGGATATAACATAAATACAGCAATCAGTTATGTTTTTATACACTAACAACAAAATATCAGAGAAATATATAATGAAAACTATTCTATCTCTGTAGCTGGATGGATGCATAAGAGACCTCAATCTACATACTAGCAACTTCTAACTTTACTAGGTCTTCCAGCTTCCTTTTAATGTGATTTGGTTTCCCATGTTGGATCCCAGGAGAAAAAACAAACAAACAAACAAACAAACAAAAAACAAACTTGATTGTTCTGACTTTCAGAGGTCTGGGCCTAAAATAATAAATAAAAAATAATAATAAAACAAGAGTTCTGGATCTTCTTAAGGTATTTCTCATTGAAATTAAAATGCAACAGAATTAGTGCAATGTTGCTGTGCAGTATGTCTTGACTTCTGGTTTTCTTAAGTTTGACCAGGTTCTTGTCTACCAAATAGTCGCAGGTGTCATCTCTGCAGCAGAAATGATGGCAAAATGTCCAGAATGTAAAAGAAAATCTATACCCATGTGCCTTTCAAAACCAACTGAACTTCTCTGAAGCATCTCTGGTTCTTTCCGTTTGTATTGCAAGGAGTGATGTAGATTATGCTGTGTAGTACTTCATGTTTTTGCTTATAGTGACAACTACCAGCTCTTTTTCACTTAAGTTAGGTTGAGAAATTTCATTTAATGGCAGCTGAAGGGCCATTTTCAATTGGGAAAATTCATTTATATCTATGGTAACTTTTATTTTGAATAAAAATTGCACTAGTATTTTACCAACAGATAAAAAAACATGAATATCATTTAAAAATTAATGTATTTAAAATAAAATAACAAGAAAAACATGTATATAATATACCAGGCTTTGTTTTGAATGAGTCTTTCTCCTGATCCTTAATGTAAAGATCTTGTGCTATAACTTTTAAAGCCATACAAATATGAGTGCTAAATTGTGGACTTCAAAGTAGGTGTTTAAATATTTTTAATCAGCATTACTTGGAAAATAAAATATAACAACCATATAAAAAGTAAAAAGATAATAAAAATAAAACTCAACAGAAAGTCATTCAATTAGCATAGATTTTGTGTGCAGCAGCTATTTGCCAGGTCTGGTGCCAGGACTTGGAAATATAAAGATGAGCAAACTAGACCCTACCCTGGGGCAATTTTCCATCCAAAAGAGACCCAGTAAATTGATCACTGCAGTACAATGTGATAATTCCTGTGATGGGCCAAGTTCAGGGGGCTACAGGAACTCATGTGATGGACCTCTAACAGGCCTGCGTTAGGGAGGCTTCAAAGAACATTTCTGTGATGGCCTAACAAAACCTTTTTTGTTTGTTTCCTTTTTTCTTTTTCTTTTTTTAATCTTTATTGTTTAAAGTCCTCCTTTTTCTCCCCATTGACCCTCTGTAGCTCACCCCACCCCCCATCCCTGGACATAACAAAACTTGATAAATAACATATAGATGAATATAAATTAGTAAGTGAATGAGTAAGCATGCAGGGAAGCAGAAAATGAGGCAAAAGTAGCTTCCACATAGGAAAAAAATGTGCAAACCATTTTGTGTTTAAGAAGCTACAAATCACTCCGAGCGGTTGGCACACACAACTGATATTATAGACTGTTGAGAGAAGAGGCTGAACACACAAGCATGAGGACTCACTTCCTTGCTAAGGAGCAGACTCTAAGATTTGTAAACAAGGAAATGACTAGATCATTACTTATTTAAATGTCTCTGTAATTGATTATATGCCTACACTACTTGGTGTAAATACATACATCATGCTATAAGGTAGGAATTATTATCCACATTTTCCTGCTAAACGCCTGGGCCCCTGACTCTTAGGCCTTTGCCCAGCATCACAGTGCTGGCGGTTGCAAAGCTGGTTGCCTTAGTGCCCTGGCTGGGTCCTCCTGACCCTGGATACTTCTTGTTGCATAATCTGGCCAATGGCTGCCATTAGGAGCAAGTGCCTGGACCCTGCATGGGACATCATCTGCAGGCAGCCGGGGCTGCTCCTTGCGGGGATGATGCTGTGCGAGGGCTTTCTAGCTCAAGTCAACAATGACAGTATGAAGTAGCATTGGGTTCAGGGCCACCCACTGTCAGAGACTGTCAGTGAGATCCAGTTAGGTCTAAATTGATTTGTTTTTAACAGCCCAGCTTTAGCTCCAGGCCCCAGCAGATGTGTAGTTTAAGCAATGCTGAGATGAAAGTACATATGGTCAAGGCCATGGGCTAAATGCAGCAGAGGGCCAGGTCTGGGGAAGGAGCCTTTTGAAGTGTCCCGAAGAGTATTTAATGGCAGGAGAGAGTGTTGTTAACTAAAAATAAATAATCAAATAAATAAAGGAGGCTAAAGAACCCTTATGCTGTGTGTTGCATATTATGTTTTATACACAATGTATGAATGAAGGAAGGACACTGGAAAAGAATATGTAAAAATTCCAGTGTTGTATACAAATAGAGTAGCAGATTTAGAGATGATTTCAACATCCTTCTATGTATTCTCCAAATCTTTAATAATGAACGTGCATTGTGTTTATGTTCAATAATTTTTTTCTTTAAGAAGTTGTGACTAGAAGCTTACAAAAAAGACACTTTTATTACAGCATACACTAATAAATGTGCACAAACCGTAACTGTCCAGCTGAATAAATTCCCGACGTAGATACACCTCTCAGTAGCAAGTGCCTGGATCAAGAAAGAAAACATTACCAACATTTCCTGAATTTCTTTCATGCTGCCTCTCCAATCATTGCTCCTCTTCAAAGGTAACTTCTAACGCCATAAATTGTGCTTTTTAAAATGTTTTTATCATTGGAGTGCAAGCAGTTTATACTCCAGAGTGCGGCTTTTTTAGATCAACACTATGCTTATGAGAATTCATTGATGTTCTTGCATGTAACAGTGATTTTTAATATATTTTCTACATCATGTCCATTTTATGAATATGCTGTGTTGGGATTGTTTCCACTTTGGGGCTAATAACAACTGTTGTTGTGACATTCTTGTAAGTGCTTTCGATAAACTTTTATGTGTGCATTTCTTTGAGAACATTTCTAGGATTAGAATCGCAGGGCCACAGCTGATATTCATAGTCTACCTTGGTAGGCATCTCAAAGACTTCCTAAGTGCTTATGCCTTTTCTACTCTTATTAACCATGCATGTGTGTTCTGGCTGCTCCTCGCACTCACGGACACCTGGTCATTCTGGAGGGTGTGGAACAGTATTTCACCATGGCTTCGGTTGGCATTTCCCTCTGTGAATCGTGAAGTTGTGCAGCATTTCATATGTTTAACAGCCATTTGGATAGCCTCTGGTGAAGTGACTCGGAGCTTTTTAAACAAATCTTTCTCTTGGGTTATTTGTCTCTGTCTTATTGATTGGTGGGAGTTGTTTACATCTACCAGGTACAAGTCTTTCCTGGAATACGTGTAATTGCAAATATCTTTTGCTTCTCTGCAAATGACATTTCCACTATCTTAATGGTCTCTTTTGTGAATAGAATTTATTAATTTCAATGTGGTACAATTTATCATTTTTACAAATGGTTAGTGTTTGGGGCATTCTATTTAAAAAGTCTTTTCCTATCCAAGGTCATAAAGATATGCTCTTATGTTTTATTTGAAAAAAAGTTTATTATTTAACTTTGCACATTTAAATATATTATCCACCAGAAATTGATTTTTATACATAATGGGAAGTAGGGGTCAAGATTTGTATGGTTACTTTTTAAGATCCCCAAATTAATTACCTAAAAATAATTTTAAAAAAATCTATACAGCGCCCTCCTCCTTCCACAAAGATAATGATTCTCTCTGACAAAACAACAGTAAGCTGAGAAGAACCCCTGGTTAGGGAAGAGGTAAGTAGAAGCCAGCAGGTCATGAGCAGCAATCATATACACTGTGTGCCCTTGTTCCTTGTAGCAACTCTGTGAGCAAGGTCTTTTTATTCAGACTTGATAGAGAATGATAAGAGCAATAAACCAACTTGTCCACTGCCACATCCTATCTAATGAAGAGGGAATATGATAATTGGCCCTCATACTATCACAAAGATGGTGGCGCCCACAGCCAATAAGGAGGGAATATACTAATGGACTGCCACACCCTCAAAGATGGCAGCACTCACAGCCACAAGATGTCCAGCAGGGGAAGGCAGTTGGGGGTGACCAAGCTTGCAGGTGAGGATAGTTGGAGGGACCATGCCTGAGGGGAGAGCTGTTAGGGATGACCAGGCTAACAGGGAAGGGCTGTTAGGGGTGACTGGGCCTGCAGAGGAGGACAGTTGGGGGCAACCAGGCAGTCAGGAGAACAGTTAGGTGTTAATCAAGCTGGCAGGCAGAAGTGGTTAGAGGCAATCAGGCAGGCAGGCCGGTGAGTGGTTGGGAGCCAGTAGTCACAGATTGTGAGAGGGATGTCTGACTGGCTGTTTAGGCCTGACCCCTATGAGACATCTTTTGAGGGCTCCCAGATTGGAGAGGGTGCAGGCTGGGCTGAGGAACACCCCTCCCCCCAAGTACACAAATTTCAAGCCCCAGGCCTCTAGTATTTAATAATTGGGAGAAGCAGGATTCAAATTCACATTGTACCTTTCTCCAGAACCCTGGCATTTTTGCTATTATATAAGGTAAGGGAAACAGGTAGCAATTATTCACTAAGAGTTAGTTTAAAACCTACTTCCACCAAGACTATGAGATGCAGTCCTATGGGTTGCAGACCATCAGTTTTGTGTTTCCAATAGTACAGATCAATAGTGAGCAACTGATTGGATTGACTATATTCAGTTTGATTTACTTTCTAAAATGGCTACAGGAACTGGATTAATTCTGCTGTGGTCCAGTTATTTCAGATATAGAAAGTCTCCAGGACTGAATTATCTAACCCAAATCGTCTGTGTCTCTGATAAACACTGCATTTGTCACTAGCACTATTTACATTTGAATGAACTTTCAGACCTCTTTAAGGAAGAAAAAAGATCTCATACATAACTTAGACTCTGGGACCCCTTTGGAAGAATCATTTCCCTCAAAGTGACTCTGCTGAAAAAAACATCATTGCCTAATTATTGTGAAAATCAGAGCTTTAGCCTGTGTTTTTATAAGCCCTCTTTCCACAAACACATTAAGAGGCAATTGCTACTTTATGGTCGCATTCATTTAAAAGGGAGGAAGGCTAAGGCTATTCAGCATTTGTATGATGCTCTCTTGTAACATGGAAGCATGCAGCAATATATGAGATGAGTGGTTCTTTGAACCACACAGTAAATCAGGCTGATGTTTGGCACTAAAACTCCAATAATTCTCCTCCTCCACCTCCTTCTTGAATGCAGCATGTCACATCTATCTGCTGGAATGCATTTTCTCTTCTCATGACGTTAATATTCCAAACAAACAAATGTATTACATCAACCCAATCAATATACTCTGAAACTCATGATCATTAATGTTATGGAAATGTATTTTGTACATCTTCAATGTTCAGCTAAAATCAATAAAAATCCATTATCTAATATTTCATCTGCTATAGACTACAGAAATGGTTAGAAATAAATCTCTCTAAAGGAAAAAATTAAACTGTATTATGCAAGTACTAATTATTGATATTACTTCTTCTAATATTAAACCTAGTGGATAATTTTTGGTAATTACCTATATAGTAGTTCAATCTCAAAAGATAACAAATGTTAAAATGTGCCCTAACCGATTTGGCTCCGTGGACAGAGCGTCGGCTTGCAAACTCAAAGGTTCCAGGTTCGATTCTGGTCAAGGGCATGTACCTTGGTTGCTGGCACATCCCCAGTAGGGGGTATACAAGAGGCAACTGATCGATGTTTCTCTCTCATTGATGTTTCTAACTCTCTATCCCTCTCCCTCTCTCTCTTTACTGTAAAAAATCAATAAAATATATTTTTTTAAAAAAAGAAATGTTAAAATGTTAGATTGAGACGTTTCATACATGTTGGTGACTATTTTAATTGAGCATAAGATTTTAAAAGATATACACTTGTTAAATAGTATTGGTTTATAAACATTGATTTAGTTTCAAAATGTGCATTTAGGCATCCTAGATTTATAATATTAAGCAAAATAAAGTATGTATTATAACAACCTAAAACTGTACCATATTTACACAAAAAGAGAGACACAAACATGCTTAGGTATTTAAGGAATAACACCTAATGAAATATATTCTGTGAAGCTGAGAATCTGAAGAAAAAAGTTGAGATCTAATGAACTATTTGTTGGAAATGAGAAATTCTTAAGCTGGCTCTGCCAGTATTGCTCAGTGGTTGAGTGTCGACCTATGAATCAGCAGGTCATGGTTTAATTCCTGTAGGGGCACATACCCAGGTTGCCAGCTCAATCCCCAGTGTGGGGAGTGCAAGAGGCAGCCAATCAATGATTTTTTCTCATCGTTGATGTTTCTATCTCTCTCCCTCTCCCTTCCTCTTTAATATATATATATATATATATATATATATATATATATATATATATATATATATATATATATTATATATATAAAATATATATATATATATTTTAAATCTTATACTGAAAATGGCTACAATTGGCTATTGATTTCTTTAAAGCACTCCCAAACCCACCCAAATACTTAGCCATATAATGTAGATATTTTATATACAAACTTTACAGTTTTAGAGATGAAAAGATGGAGGTTCAAACAGGTTGAATGATTTGACTAAAAGTCATCCAGTTTTTCAGGGCTGCTATGTGAGCCTTGTCCTATATTTTTCAACTTTGGTAGGAACTTCTCTGTCCAACAACTCTATCTAAAATGCATTTTCATTTCCATTCATTTATTATATTACAATCAGATGCTTTAATAAGAAACAACTGTTTGGAAAACAAAACATTAAGAATGATATGGCATATCCTAAATTTTACACTTATTAATCATAATTGACACCTCAATGATTCCAAAATATGTTTACATATAGTCATAAACATCTATTAAGAGAATTCCTGTTCATTCAATCACTCATCAAATATTTTATTGAGCCTCTACTATGTGTCAAGTACTATGTAGAACACTGGGAATACCATAATAAATAAAAAACATATCTCCAAGAGAAACGAAAGAAAAAAATAAATGAAACTACATCAAACTAAAATGTTTTTGCACAGCAAAGGAAGCCATCAACAACATCAACCCCTATTGAATGGAAGAAGATATTCACCAATAATATATCTGATAAAGAGCTAATATTCAAAATTTATGAACAACTCATATAATTCAACACCAAAAACCCCCACAAATAACCACCACCACCACCAACAGCAACAACAAAAACCACACACACAAAAATACAACCTAACTAAGAAATGGGCAAAGGACCTGTAAAGACATTACTACAAAGAGGACATACAGATGACCAATAGACATATGGAAAGATGCTCAGTGTCACTAATCATCAGAGAAATGCAAATTAAAACCACAATGAGATATCACCTTACACCTGTCAAAATGGCTATCATCATTAAGTCAACCAACAAGTGTTGGCAAAGATATGGAGAAAAGGATACCCTTGTGCACTGTTGGTGGAAATGCAGATTGGTATAGCTACTATGAAAAACAGTATAGAGGGTCCTCAAAAAATAAAAAATGTAACTGCCTTATAATCTAGCAATTCTGCTTCTAGATATATGTTAGAACATAATCAGACAGTAATTTGAAAGAATATATACAGCCCTATGTTCAGAGCTGTGTTATTTACAATAACTAAGATCTAGAAACAGCCCAAGTACCCATCAGTAGATGAGTAAATTAAAAAAAACTATGGTACATTTATACCATGGAATACTATGCAGTGATAAAAAAGAAGAATCTCTTATCCTTTGAGACAACATGAAGGGACTGAAGAATATTTTTCTAAGTGAAATAAGAGAGAGAAAATCAACTATCACATGATCTCACTCATATGTAGGATTTAATGAACAAAATAAACTGATGAACAAAATAGAAGCATGGAACAGATCAGTGAATATCAGAGGGAAGGAGGGTGTTGGAAGAGATTAACCGAAGAACTTACATGCATATAAGCATAAACCATGGTCACAGACAATAGTGTAAGAGGCCTGGGAGAGGGGGCCAGTGGAGTGGGTCAATGGGGGTAAAAAAGGGACATTAGTAATACTTACAACAATAATGATAAATCTTAAAAAAATAATAAAGTGGTGGTACATATATATTTATATAATGCAATGTTATTTGACCATAAAGAGAACAAAGTTTTATCATTTGTGACAGTATGAGTGGACCTAGAGGGTATTGTGCTAAGTGAAATAAGTAAGTCAGAGAGATACCATATTATTTCACTTATATGTGAAATCTAAAGAAAAAAAAATAAATGACCAAACAAAACAGAAGCAGACTATAAATACAGAGAGTAAACAAACTGGTGGTTGCTAGAGAGAAGGAGCAGAGTGGGGGCTAGGTGAAGGGATTAAGAAATACAAATTAGTAGTTGCAAAATGTAAAAAATAGCATAGGAATTATAGTCAACTAGAGGCCCGGTGCACGAAATTTATGCACTCAGAGAGAAGTGGTCCCTCAGCCCAGCCTGTGCCCTCTCACAGTCCAGGAGCCCTCAAGGGATGTCAAACTGATGGCTTAGGCCTGTTCCCAGGCTTAAACCGGCAGTTGGACATCCTTAGTGATGCTGCAGAGGTGGGAGAGGCTCCTGCCACTGCTGCTATGCTTGCCAGCTGTGAGCTTGGCTTCTGGTTGAGCAGCACGGGCCCCTGTGAGAACACACTGACCACCAGGGGGCAGCTCCTGTGTTGAGCATCTGCTTCTTGGTGGTCAGTGCACATTATAGCGAGCACTTGAGTGGCCTCAGCATATCATTAGCATATTACACTTTGATTGGTTGAATGGATAACAGGACAACTGAACACTTAGTATATTAGGCTTTTATTATATAGGATAATATTTTTTTATCTTTTAAAAAATCTGTATTGTTAAAAGTATTACATAGGTCCTCCTTTTTCTCCCACTAACCTCTTCTAGCCTGCTCCAGCCCCCCCCCCCCAACTAGTCAATAATATTGCTATGATCATGTGTGGTGCCAGATGAGCACTTGAAATGTTGGGGAT
>PVJC01042032.1:0-15084 GCA_004026665.1 Murina feae
CCGCCCATCCCCCTGGGACGGCTCAACCCAGGCCTTGGCACCCAGCACACGGCACCAGGCACCAGGCACATGGCACATGGCACACAGCACCCGGCACCCGGCAGATGCTCCGTAAACGGAGCCTTTGGTGTCGCTCTCGAGCTGCCCAAGGCCCCGGCGGCCTGTCCTGAAGCTCAGCCTGGACTGTCCATTCCCCCCGGCCTCTCGGGGCTGCGTGGTCTGTGCTAAGGGCCGGTGCTGCCGGGGAGGTGCAGCCCCCCCCCCCACTGGGACCGACGGTGCCCCCTCCCCGCCAGGCCTGCTGTGGCAGCTGCGGCCCAGCGACGTGGAGGTGGAGCTGCTGGCCCACACGCGGCGGGTGGTGAGCCGCGACCTGGAGGAGGAGACGGGGCTGCACACGGGCTGGATCCAGAATGGGGGCCTGTTCATCGCGTCCAACCGGCAGCGCCTGGATGAGTACAAGAGGCTCATGTCGGTGGGTGCGCCCTGCAGGATGGGGGGGTCTCTTGTGGGTGGGTGCGCCCTGCAGGGAGGGAGCCCTGACAGATCTGGGTTGAAACCCTGGTGCTGCCCCTGATGGCTGGGCCGCCTGGGAGGAGTCTGCCTCTCTGAGCCTCAGTCTTCCCACCTGTGAAATGGGACCGTGGAAGCGGGAGACGCCAGGCAGCGAGATCTGTGTCCTCTGGGTGCTGTGCCCCAGGCCCTGGGCGTGGCAGTCACTGAGCTTCCTGGAGGAGGGGTCAGGGCTGACCCTCGGAGCCATGTGGGGAGGACAGTGGCCGGAAGAGCTCGCTCCCGAGGCCTCAGTCACTGTCCCCCGGGTCCCTAGCTGGGCAAAGCCTACGGTGTGGAGTCCCACGTGCTGAGCCCGGCGGAGACCAAGGCGCTGTACCCGCTGATGAACGTGGACGACCTCTACGGGACCCTGTATGTGCCGCATGACGGGACCATGGACCCCGCGGGCACCTGCACCACCCTCGCCAGGGCTGCCACTGCCCGGGGCGCCCAGGTACCAGGCCCACCCCTCCTGCTAAGGACCTGGGAGAAGGCAGGGGCACAGGCGCCATCCTCGCTGCCCTGCGGCCTGGGCCGGCCAGACTCTGCCATGCGGCCGCTCCTGCGAAGGCAGCAATGCCCGCATCGGCGGGGGTGTCTCCTCCCCCTCTCCCCCCCCCCCCCCCCCCCCCCCCCCCCCCCCCCCCCCCCGCACTCCCCGAGGTCTTGCCCTGCTGGGCCAGTGCCTCTCTCCCCCCCGACCCCTGTCTTCTTGGGCCTTTATCTTCCTTTGTTCCGAGTGCACACTGAATCCTAGGAAACGGTGAGAAAAGGCAGATGAGCCGAGAGGAGGGACGGGGCCCTGCAGTGGCTCCGGGTGTTTCCCGTGAAGCAGAGACCCGAGTGCTAACGGGGGGCTGCCGCCCGCGTGACCCTCAGACCACACGGTGGACGCAAACATCGTCTAGTCCAAGGCGCCTTTTTCAGTCACTTCATGAAGCAGCCAGGGTGTGGGGACGGGGTCTCCAGGCAGAAGGGTGGTGGCCCCGTTCCCGCGGGTGTTGCTGAAGCCTGGCCTGTCGGAAGCGGGGGTCCCCGTCCCGTCGGGATGGGGGTGCGAGAGCCCCAGGTGGCAGCCCCTCTCGCCCCCAGGTCATCGAGCACTGCCCCGTGACGGGCATCCGCGTGCGGACGGACGACTTTGGGGTGCGGCGGGTGGCGGCTGTGGAGACGGAGCACGGGGCCATCCAGACGCCCTGCGTGGTCAACTGTGCAGGTGGGATGGCCCCGCTTCTGGGTGGCCATGCTGGCTGCCCTCTAAGTGGCCTTCCTCGGGGGGGGGGCGGGGCGCAGGTGGGCCTGCTTGGGGGGTGCTGGGTCGGGGCAGACAGGGTGACACAGCGCTGACCCGTCACCTCTGCCCGCAGGCGTGTGGGCAGACGCGGTGGGCCGGATGGCGGGAGTCAAGGTCCCGCTGGTGGCCATGCACCACGCCTATGTGGTCACCGAGCGCATCGAGGGCATCCAGGTAGGCGCTGCCTGAGCCAGGTCACGGGGGGCGGGAGGCACCAGCCTGGGCCATGGCCAGAGGGTCTGGGTGGGGACAGTGAGGCGAGACTGCCCTTGTGTAGGGTCGGGCCCTGCCCTGCACTCGCCTGCTTCCCTTCGGTCACTGAAAGGGCCAGGCTGGCCGCTCGGTGCTGCGGAGGTGGAGGGTGGGCCGCTGGGGTTCATGGGGTTCCTGTAATTGAGGGCACCCCTCCTCAGGCTGCTCTGTGTCCCCCTGGGTGCGGATAAGCGAGGCCTCGTTCTGTCGGGAGAGCTCTGGGAGGCCACCAGGGGGCGCCCTCAGGCCGTCATGGGCTTGGGTGGGCTGAACTGGTGCTGGGGACTGGCAGAGGGGGCCAGGCTGTGTCCAGGGCGGGGCGCCCAGGGCATCCACAAGGCCAGGACGGGGGAGAGGGGGTCCCACGGCTGCCTCTCAGTGAACTTCAAGGCCAGAGCCAGGCTGGGTTAGTCCTTCACTCACCAACATTGCCTGTTGGGCCCGTGTGCCGTGGGGGTCCAGGCTGTGCCCCCACCAGAACCTCGGAGGCTGTGAGGGGGAAGGAGGGGATTTGGGGTCGGGCAAACCCACACTCGCTGGAGGCCGACCCCGAGGCTGAACCTTGGAGTCGGGACCTGGGAGAGGAGCCGACCTCTGGCCTCTGGCCTCTGACCTACGCGTGTTGCACCTCTGGCAGGTGACAGAACACGCTCCTGCAGGTCAGGAGCTCGGCCTGTGCTGGGAGGGCCCTGACCCCTGGCTGTCCTGGCCCATCCTGGCTCTCCCCCCTCCCCCGTCGCTGCTCAGGACGCTGCCTGGCTGGGCAACCCTGGGCCAGGACGTGGTCTGCCCAGACCCACCTCAGGGTGTAGGGGCCTCAGCACTCGGCCTGCGGTGAGGGCTCAGGGCCCAGGGGGCTGTGCCGCCCCAGGGGCCGCAGTCCACCTCCTCATGACCTCGCCCCCGTCTGGGCCTGGTCTCTGTCTCTCAAAGGCCTGGAGCTTCCAGTCCCCACCTCGTTTCCAGAGCCGCTCTGCCCGGCACAGGCACTGGGTCTGCACCCAACTTCCCCATTGCCTGGCCCAGGCCGGTCAGGGCACCGTCGGAGCCTCGGTTTTCTTTTCTGTAAAATGGGTAAAAGCTGTGCCTAGTGCATAGGGCTGTGGGCAGGGAGGAGCACCGGCCGGGCCGAGCGTGGTCACTGTGGTGAGGATGACGGTGGCTGAGACCGAGGGCATGGGTGGTCCGGCCGCGGCCGCTGCAGAGGACGGGAGGCAGGCGTGTCAGCGGGACCGGGGCCATCCCTGAGGGGTGGGCGCCCCGCGGGCGGGCTGGGCACGGCCCCTGGGGAAGGAGTCGGCTGCTGTGGCCACCAGGCGTCCCCACGGCCCTGCTGTCTGCGCCGCGTCTCGTGCTCCGTGGCAGGGACGAGGGGCAGCGGCGCCTCCCTTCTGAGGAGGGCACTGCCCCCCACCGCAGCCTCCACGCACTGGCTCTCGTTCACGGGGTCACAGCCGCGTCCCGGTCCCTGCAGGGCTCCTGAGGGGCCTCCCACGCCCGCTGCTTCCTGACGAGACGGGACTGTGTCTTGTTTTGCTGGTCGGTTACGGCCGTGGTCAGTGTGTGCGATGGGGTGACAAGGTTGCATGCTACTCCTGGGCACTTAGCGTCTGGCCTTCTGTTTCCTGGAGTCGGTTGTAATCGTATTTTTTCTGGTTGCCGCTTTCCACTGAACCGTCACGAGTGGTCTCTGTCTCTTCTCTTTCTGTCGCCTGTCTGTCTACTGGTTTTAAGATACGTTCTTATTGACTTCAGAGAGGAAGGGAGAGGGAGAGAGACACGTCAGTGATGAGAGTCATCGGGGCTGCAAGCCGGGCCTGTGCCCTGGCCGGGAGCCGAACCGCGACCTCCTGGTTCACCTGGCGACGGCCGGGCCGAAGCCTCTTCTTCAGTGAGGGCCCCTGGTGTCAGCGTCTGGAGCCTCCGGGCCGCTCGGGTCTCTGCAAGCAGAGCCCAGTCCACTGTCCAGGGGGGCGGGCAGCCCACGTCTCCCCCCAACCTGGAGCCTCTGCAGCCCCCCTTCTCCAGCGTCAGACCTCGGGGACCCCCAGGCAGGGCCACGCTTCGGGTGCGTGGGACGGGCTGGGAGGGGATCCGGGCCCAGCTGCTTCGAAAGGTCCCTCGCCCACCTTGCTGTTCACGCATGCGCACATGCACTCTCTCACGCTCACTCACATGCATGCACACACTCACACACATGCACACACATGCACACACTCTCACACACATGCACACACACTCACATGTGCACATATACTCTCACACTCACACACATGTGCACACGCACTCACGCCCACACATGCACACGCACTCTCACGCTCACTCACACGCATGAGCACACACGTCCCGCCTCACCCCATGCAGAGGGACCTGGGCCTCCCTCCCGCTCGGTCTCTCCCGGATTGGAGGGACGGAGGGAGGCGCATGGGCTGCCCTTGTTCGGTCTCCCCACCCCAAACCCGGCTGTGGCCCCGCCCTCCCATCCGCTCTGCACCCCACGGTGTTGGGTCCCCCATGTGCTGGTCTCTCCTCTGGTGAGCTCTGCCCTTCTCTCCCCGCCTCCCTCTCACCTTTGCTGCTACGTCCTGGGGTTTGGGGGAGGAGAGGCTTGGAGGGGGCCGGTTTGTCCCCGTGTAACCCAAGGCCCCGGGTCCCCTCTTCCTCTGGGTCCTACAGGAGGAGGAGGCAGGTGGGCCTGGGGCCTGGGGGAGGCGTGGGGCTCAGCGCCTGCCCTGGCTGACCCACGGCCTCTGCTCTGCCTTCCAGAACATGCCCAACGTCCGCGACCACGACGCCTCGGTCTACCTCCGCCTCCAGGGGGACGCCCTGTCCGTGGGCGGCTACGAGCCCAACCCCATCTTCTGGGAGGAGGTGCGACTCGGAGGGAATGGGGGGGGGTTGGGGCTGTGTCTCCGCGAGGAGAAGCCTCCGGCCAGGGAGCCTCTGCCTGCAGCTCCTGGTGGGCACTGAGCCACGCAGGCCCCGGCCCACAGGGCTAGACGGGTCCTCCCTGACCCAGCGGCTGGCTCCCCGCAAGTCCTCTGTGGGTCAGCCAGCAACACCGTGCCCCGCCCCCTCGGCCACCCCAGGCGCAGGTGGCCGCCCTCTCATTCTCATGCATTTAGTCCACAACTTGAATGAGTCATGACCCGTTTGGGGAAACAGGGAGACTAAGAAAAAAGTCCCTGTCCCAGGGGACCTGTATTTTGGTGGGCATACGTGCAAGACTCAAACTGAGCACGCTCGCTCGAGGAGGGGGCGCCTGAGCAGGGCCCTGTGGAGAGAGGCGCTGCCGGGGGAGGTGGCGGCCCTGAGGTCAGGCTTGCCCTCCTCGACTGAAGGAAGGTCCACATGGCTCTGCGTCCGCGGCAGCTGGGGGCTAGGGCAGCTCCTGTAGGGCTTTGCAGACCACAGAGGAGCCACGGGGGTCAGAGCAAGCGGTGTGATGAGACTTAGGAGGGTGGGATGGAGGAGAGAGCGATGATGGAGGAGATAGGATGGAGAGAGCGATGATGGAGGAGAGAGGGATGATGGAGGAGAGAAGGATGATGGAGGAGAGAGGGATGATGGAGGAGAGAGGGATGATGGAGGAGAGAGGGATGGAGGAGATAGGATGGAGGAGAGAGGGACGGAGGAGGGCGGGATGGAGGAGAGAGGGATGGAAGAGGGTAGGATGGAGGAGAGAAGGACGGAGGAGGCCATGGCAACAGTCAAGGGCACAGCTGATGGACCTGTGACGGGGGGACAAACTGGGGGCAGCTGTGGGGAAGCTGCAGCCCCCCATGGGTGGCGTCATAGGCAGGTCCCGCCTTCCCCAGGTGTCCCACAAGTTTGCTTTCGGCCTCTTCGACCTGGACTGGGACGTGTTCACCCAGCACATCGAAGGGGCCATCAACCGGGTGCCTGTGCTGGAGAAGACGGGGGTCAAGTCCACGGTCTGCGGCCCAGGTGAGCGGGAGCCTGGGGGCGGGCGGTGGGGGGCTGGCCCTGCAGGCAGCAGCTGGGTCCCTCTGCTCCCTGTGGCCTCTCCAGCAGACCTGGTAGTGGGCACTGCTGTACCCTCCCTGCAGGCCGGGACCCCGAGGGGCACGCAGCCAGGCTGCCTCCTGCCCCCGTGTGAGCCCCTCAGCGAGTGGGCAGCCCCAGGCAGCCTGGCAGGCAGGACCGGGCGGTTAGGTGGCTGCAGCCGCTGGGGCAGGGAGTATAGGGGAGCTGGGTGCCTGGGGGGCTGCCCAGAGGAGGGACAGCCCAATCGCACCCTGAGGGGGAGCAGGCCATGCGCCACCCGCCGTGGCTCCCACAGGTCACGGGCGTCGCCCTCCCTCCGGGCACACACGGGCCTGTTTAATGCCCAGCTGATGGCTGGCAAGCTCACCCGTTCAGGGCTGTGGGGGAGGCTCTGCGTTCTCTGAGCCTCGGTGGCGTCATCTGAAGTGGGTGACGGCCACTCTGCAGGAACGGAGGGAGGAGAAGCCACATGCGGGTGAGGGCGCGGGCCGGGCCAGCAAACTGCGGCGAGTCCTCGAAGCCGGGGCAAAGCCACGTCCACGGGACACGCGGGAGGGAGGGGCAGGACAGGGGGCAAGGGTCTGGCCCAGGGCCGTGGCCTGTGGGACGCCCAGCCCTGGACCTGCACATTGGTGTCCGCATGGCCCCTGGGTCCCCCACGGGGCAGGAATCGGTCAACAGGCGATGACTCACTGTCCCCACAGCCTCCGGGGGAGGGGACGGCAGTGAGAAACGGGCCGGAAGCCATCTTAGCACAGACAACCCAGTGCTCAGCCTAATGAGAGGAGCCAGTCCCCCAGGAGCCTCGCGGGGGATGCGTGAGGCGTCTGGGGTCTGTCTCCTGCGGCCAGCATCTCTGGGGAAATCGCCTCGCGGGGGGGGGGGGGTGTCTCGCCTGTCCCGCCCCGAGGCCTGCACACCCTGTGTCTCCGTGTGGCTCCGCCATGGACAAGACTGTGTCCCCTGAAACTGCTCTGGCCGCGCCTCCTCACGGCCCGAGGCTCAGACTTCCTGTGGCTGCTGGGCGCTGCTCCCATCCCAGTGCTCGCGGGGTCAGCAGCTCTGGCCTCTCTCCTTTTCTTTGTAATTAAAAAAAAGTTTTTTTTTAATGTTAGAGAGACAAGGGAGAGGGAGAGAGAAACCTCTACGAGAGAGAACCCTGATCAGCTGCCTCCTGCACACCCCCCACTGGGGACCCAGCTTGCCCCCCGGGCCTGTGCCCTGACGGGGACGCTCACCCGCTGAGCCGCGCCGCTTTGAAAGTATCTGACTTACGGCAAAGCTGTAAGTGTAGCTGTGAGCGTGGCCAGCAATCCGAGCGGCTCCCTGGAGGAAGGGGCGTTGAGTGGGCGCTAAGGACGGGGAGGGTGTGGACGAAGGAGCATGTGCAGACCCTGCCTCTCGGGAGACCCCCCCCCCCAGGTGCACACAGCCTGGGGCCTTCAGGCCACCCTTCCTTCCAGAGTCCTTCACTCCCGACCACAAGCCCCTGATGGGGGAGGCGCCCGAGCTCCGGGGGTTCTTCCTGGGCTGCGGCTTCAACAGCGCAGGTGGGTCCGGGCCTGTGGTCTCCCCTTCAGTTCCCAGAGCTCCCCCAGGTGGGCAAGGGGCTGCCCAGGAGCCCCGCGCCCAACAGGGTGGGGACAGAGGCCTGAGGGGACGCATGCAGCACCCCAGGTGTGAGACCCCGGGCGTGGGCAGTGCTGCTGCCCGGTGCGGGGGTGGTTTGGGGGGCGGGATGGGTGAGCAGCTCTGAGACGGTTGCAGACTGTGGCTCCTCCCCCGCCCCCCACAGGAATGATGCTGGGCGGCGGCTGCGGGCAGGAACTGGCCCACTGGATCGTCCATGGACGCCCGGAGAAGGACATGTACGGCTACGACATCAGGCGAGTGCACCCAACACCTGGACAGACAGCCAGGGCTATAGAGAAAGGAGCCTTCCCTGAAACCGGGGGACTTCCTGGAAGAGGAGGCAGCGAGGGAAGACAGGGAGGAAGGCTGCAGGAGGGGGCGGTGCTGAGGCTGCCTGGATCTGGCAACCCCATGGCCCCTTACAAGTTCCAGGACCTTTAGTCCCACTGCTTTGCCAGCTCCGGGGTCAGATCCTCCCACTCCGCAGGTGGGAGGCCCAGGCCTGGGCAGAAGGGGCTGTGCCAGCTGCCCGGGGGCGGGGCTGAGCTGGGTATTGGCGTGTGCCCTGGCTGGGAGCCAGGCGCCCTGACGCCAACAGTGTCCTCCCTGTGACCTGGGCACAGGTGCAGGTAAAGCCTTCCCCCAGGCCTGCACGTGGCAGCACTAACTAAACCGTGCAGAGGCCACGGGGCACTGAGCTCAGGGCTGGGGTGTCCTAGCTGCCCTGCGAGCCGGGGCTGGTGACACAGGTGCCCCCAGGCAGGACCGGATGGTGGCGTCCGTGGGCTGGGCTGTCCTCAGGCCGCAGTCCTGGCCACAGCTGGGGGCGGGAGGGTGGGCTCTGGGAATTCAGTCAGCTCTGCTGTTTCTGCTCCTGGCGGATAGCCCCCCGGGACACCCCGCTGCCAGTGGGGCGCAGGGTACAGGCTCAGCTCAGCATGCGCATTCCTCCACTCGCCTCCTCCCTTCCTGATAGGACATCACACCCGTGGGGGTGTCCGGCCCCACAGGGACAGGCTGACAAGCGCTGAGATGCCCCAGTGGCCACCCCTCGTGGCACCCAGCACAGCGTGGCCTGCTGTGTGTCATGTCCTCCGGGGGCTGTGCCCACGTGCTCTCCCAGGAGGGGCGTGTTCCCGAATGAGAAGTCTGTCAGAGGCCTTGGCGATGGACAGTCTAAGCCCCGCCTGCTGCAAACAGCAAGGAGGAGGCACCGAGAGGGGAGGGAACCTGCCTGAGGCCACCCAGTGCTGCCTGCAGGGGCAGGGACAACCAGACCGGCCAGGCTGACTGCTGTTCTCCCCCCCACACCCCTGCCCCGGGAAGCTCGGGAAGCTCGTGCCCACAGCGAGGCTGGGCACGCGCCCCGGTTTGCAGGAGAAATCAGAGCTTCTCCTGCCTCAGCGGTGGCCTTGGGCACCACAGTGTCCCAGGCAGCAAAGGCCTGACACCCGGCTGCCGGGGCCCCAAGGCTGCCTGCCCAGCTGGGACCGGGTCTGCGCCCCCGGCCAGCTGACTTCCCACAGAACCTTCCCAGGGCAGAGGCACCCCTGAGAGCTGGGGGGGGGGGGGGCGGCAGGGAGTGAACTACTGGCCCACCCTCCTGGCAGGGGCCCTGCAGCCCAGGAGAGACCTCAGATGCCTCCCAGGTGGTGGTGGGGAACGGGGATGGGTTTGCCTGGGTCCTGGTGCTTGGCCTGCGGCAGTGACGGTGCCTCCGCCTGTGACAGGCGCTTCCATCACTCGCTCACCGACCACCGCCGCTGGATCCGCGAGCGCAGCCATGAGTCCTACGCCAAGAACTACTCGGTGGTCTTCCCCCACGACGAGCCGCTGGCCGGCCGCAACATGAGGACGGACCCGCTGCACGAGGCGCGCCCGCGGCCGGCTCACTCTCGGGAGGGGGGTGTCCGGGGAGCAGGGTCTGTGGGGCCCCACCCGAGGGCCGCTGGCAAGGAGGCGGCTGGTTCATTCCCAGGCACTTCCTAACGGGAGGTGCTGGGGCGCGCACCTGGGGTCTTCCCTGGCCGCAGGCCGGGGGCAGGGGGGGACGGGCGGGGGCAGGTGGTCGCCATCAGAAGGCGGCCCACGGAGGAGACGGAGCAGACGCGCTCCTGCGGGCGCAGCTGCTCCTCGCCTGTCCTCCCGCCGTGGCAGAGTCCCGCCGCCATTCCTCTTGGGTCACACCTGGCAGTGGGGTTGCAGGGCCCCCACCACGGCTACAGCCTAAGCACAGAACCACTTCCTAGGGCTGGAGGCCCCTGCCCAGGCGCCTGCCCACCGGCTCTCCGGGCATTGGCATGGCCGCCCCCTTGTCTCGCGTGGGGGACAGAGCAGGGCCGCGTCCCTCGAAGGACAGGCCGCCCCCTCCCCTCCTCCTCTACCCCAGTCGCTCCCAGAGGCCCATCTCCACACACAGTCGCCCTGGGCTTCCGCGTGGGAGTGTGAGGCCAGCAGCTCAGTCCTCAGCAGAGGGCACAGCTGGGGGCCTGTGGGGAGGGTGCTGTGGGGGAGCCCGGGGGCACCTGGGCTTGTGTCCCGGCTCCGGGCCAGGATCTTTGGGCCCCGTACGCCCTGGGGTGTGAAGTGGCAGCTTCGGCCGCTGTCTGCCCTGCTCGGGGGTGTCGGGCCTGGCGTGAAGGGTGCTGTACCCCTCCCCCAGGAGCTCCTCGCGCGAGGCTGTGTGTTCCAGGAGCGGCATGGCTGGGAGCGGCCAGGATGGTTTAACCCCGGAGGCGCGGCCCCGGTGAGCAGCCTGGTCTTCCCTCACCCGCCACCCGCCAGGGGCTGCAGCCCTGCCTGAGCCGCCTCAGGCGCTGAGCCGGCTGCCTGCGAGTCCGGGGCACTGGCTCCGCAGAGGCCCCCACAGGTGTTGCCACCCACAGGGCCCTGCCCCGCGAAGCTCGTGCCCACAGCGAGGCTGGGCACGCGCCCGGTTTGCAGGAGAAATCAGAGCTTCTCCTCGCAATCTGGTTCGCGTATTTTTGGCAACTGCCACTGCTCATTTGTGCGAGTGGGAGGTTATGCATTCTGTGTGCTGGCTTTCAGCTGGGGTTTCACACCATCCTGGCCTCAGGGCGCCCTCCTGGGCTCCCCTCCCCGCCCAGGCCCTCCAGGGGCCAGACCGTCATGGAAGAGTCAGACCACCGTCTGTGAACCCTGGGCGGCCCTCGAGGCTGCGCGAGAGGCTTTAGGCTGATGGGGAACTATCTGGTCCTGATGGGAAGAAATGAAAACCCCTTTCCTGTTGCTCTATTCTGCCATCCCCTCCCAGCACAACCCTCTTCCGTCTCCATAGCAACCCACATCCCCAAGAGTGTTCCGGGCCATTAACAGGGGAGCTGGAGCCAGAGCTCCCTCCCGCCTCCGCTCGGGCCTGAGCCCCACTGGGCACCGTCCCTGCTCCTGAGGGACCCACCTCCTCACACAGGATCCTGCCCACAGCCCACCCGGGTGCAACCCACCGGGGGAGCCATCCCCCGGGACAAGTCTTCATGTCCCTGTGCCTCAGTTTCCACATCTGTAGCAGGACCCTCCTCTTAGGAGAGGAGGGACTCTGAGCAGGACTTGGTCCCCGGCTGCCATGGCAACAGCCTCAGGAGTGGCGCGGGGCCACCCACCCCTTCATCCCCACCCCTGGCCTCCCCCCACTGCCTGGGCGTAGAGTGAGAGCCCTGAGGTCCTGGTGGACCCCCTCCTGCCTCCCCATCTCCCTACACCTTGACTTCACCTACTTCTCCATCCCCCTGGGGGCCCCACTGGCTCACAGATCCACCACCACGCACACGCTCAGCGACTAAGGTGTCATTTGTGCGGGTTTATGGGTCTTGTGTGTCGGTCCTTGTGGGACCAGCTCGGTGCCTGCCAGGCTGGATCTCTGTGGGGGGACCAGTTCGAACAGGCTCCTTCCCCAGGTCCTCCCTTACGACTACTACGGGGCCTACGGGCACCAGGCGCACCAGGACTACGCCTACAACCGGCTGCTGGGGGCCGAGTACACCTTCGACTTCCCGCCCCACCACGAGGTGGTGAGTTGCTGTGCCCCTCCCCGCCCACCCAAGTAAGAGACGTAAGAGACGGGGCTTCTGCAGGCCGGCCCTCCTGGCCCCGTCCCATCCCCGTTGGGGCTGACTCAGTTGCAGGAGTCAGGTGATGTCTCCCCTCCCCCACTGCTCCCTCGTCCAGCTGCCAGGCCCTGGGCAGCGGTACCACTCCGGGCAGCGGGCCTGGGTCTGGCTGTGTGGCCTCGTCCAGAACTGGGAGCCGTGTGGCTTTATTAGTGATGACCCCCTCCTTCTAGGCCGAGCGCAGGGGCCTCTCCAGAGCAGACCCTCCGGATGACAGAGCAGAACTGCTGGGGAGGGTCCGTGGTCTGGGACCCTCCACACGTGGGCAGGGGAGGCCGGTCAGATGGCACCTGGCGCTCACTGCCCCTCGCCCAGGTGCCGGGCCCCCACTCTGTGGGGTGGAGGTGACGGCCCGGGGCCACACAGCGGTCTCGGGGGCAGCCAGTGCAGGACGCACCAGGCAGCTTCTTGGCCACGTTGTAAAGCGGTCACGAAGTGGAAGGTCGTGTGTCCGCACACACGGCTGACGGGAGAGGCGGGGGACGCCGACGTGTGCCTCTGTGCAGGAGTGGAGCCGCGGCCAAGCCGGGGTCCCAGCGCCCAGGAAGCACCCCGAGGGACGCAGCGCTGAGGGTCAGGCCGCACAGCCAGCCTCCGGGGCGGCCACCTGCACGGACATGGGGCCTCACTCAGGAGCGCCCGCGACGGGACGCTCTGTGCTCGCGCCTTGAAACTCCTCATGCTTTTTTGTTAATCCTCACCTGAGGGTTTTCAGAGCGAGAGGGAGAGACAGGGAAAGGCAGAAACATCCATGTGGGAGAAACACATCGACGGGCTGCCTCCTGCAGGAGCCCTGACCCGGGCCCGGGGGCAGGGAGGAGCCTCAACCACGGTACGTGCCCTTGAGCGGAATCGAACCCGAGACCCTCTGGTCTGCAGGCTGACGCTCTACCCACTGAGCCGCACCAGCCAGGGCGAAACTCCTGCTTCTGAACAAGGACCCACACTTTGGTCTTGTTTGCTCTGAGCTTCAAATTCAGCTGCCACCCCAAGGGAAGGAACCCTCACCCACGACTGCCCCGGAGCCGGCTTCCATGGGGTCCTGTGAAGCCTTGGCTTCTGAACGGGTGGGAGGCGCGTGCATTAAACCTCAGGGTCCCTGGGCCGCCTCTTGGGAGCGAGTGGGGCTCCGTCTGGCGCCTCTGCACCCGCAGCTTCCAAGGCTGCGACACTTGCCGTGAGAGCTCGGAGCGGGTGCCAACGTGGCTCCCCACTGCCTCCAGCCCATGGACGCGCCCGGACCTGTTCTCAGCGTTGGCACTTCCCGGCGGGGGAGACGTGAGGCAGCCAGGAAGCTGCTTGGGCTTCTGGTCCAGGCCCAGCAGCGTGGGCCGAGGTGCCTGCCGGGGGAGGGGCTCCGGGAAGGGCCGTGTGTCTGGTGCCTGCAGGGGGTGGAGCTTTCCACTTGATCCTGAACAAGGTTCCATTATGTGGACGGACCAGGTTTCACTCATCCATCCAGCCATGGGTGGTCATTGCAGTTGTTTCCGCCTCTTGGCTGCTGTGACCACGTGCACACAGGTCTGCGTGTGGACAGATGTGTCCGCCTCTCCTGGGGAGATGGACGCCCAGCAGCGGAATCGCTGGGTCGTGCAGGAACTCTGTGTTTCATGTTTCGAGCAACCCTTGGCTGTTTTCAAGGCGACCACTACCCTTTCCATCCCGCTGGCCACGGGGGTCCACGCCCGCCCAGCCCTGTCTTGTCTGATTCCAGCCATTGCAGTGGGGAGAGGCGGGGGAGCCGGCAGCCTGCAGATCGGAGCTGCGTTTCCCCGATGCCCGATGCTGTGGGCACCTTTGCACGTGCTTGTTGACCATCTGCATACCTTCCTGGGAGAAATGCCTACTCAGACCCTCCGCTCGTCTTTAAATTGTGTCACTTACCTTTTCCGAGTTATGAGAATTCTCTACAGATTCTGGATACAAACCCCTGATCAGATAAAAGACTTGCCAACAGCCCCCGTTCTGTGGGCTGTCGATTCATTTCTTGGTGGCACTGTTGGCAGCAGAGAAGTTCTTGATTCGGATGAGGTGTGGCTGACCTATTTCTCTTCTGCGCTTCTGCTTTGGGTGCTGTGTTTAGGAAAACGTTTCTAACCCTATGTGAACGTTCCTAACCCTATGACGAGCCGCTGGCTGGCCGCAACATGAGGACGGACCCGCTGCACGAGGCACGCCCGCGGCCAGCTCACTCTCGGGACAAAGACTCACTCCTGTGTTTCTCCTAGGAATGTTACAGTCTTAGCTCTTACACTTGGGTCTGGGATGCATTCTGATTAGGATGTGTGGACGGTGTGAGGTAGGGGTCCAACTTCATTCTTGTGCGTGTGGACAGCCAGTGGTCCCCGCACCACTGGGTGAAGAGTATTCTTTCCCCCACTGCATTGCCTGGGGCCACCCTTGTTGAAAATCATCAGGGTGAGGGTTTATTTCTGGACCCTCAATTCTATTCTGTTGATCTGTGCGTCTGTCTGTAGGTTACACTGCCCTGTCTCGATTACCGTTGGTTTGTAGTAAGTTTCCGGTAAGTTTTTAAGTCAGGAAGTATGAGTCCTCCAGCTCTGTTCTTCTTTTTCAAGATTTGTGGGTTGTTTTTTTTTTTTAATTTCAGAGAGGAATTGAGAGGGAGAGAGAGATAGAAGCATCGATGATGAGAGAGTATCATTGATCGGTTGCCTCCTGCACACCCCCTACTGGGGACTGAGCCCACAACCCGAGCATGTGCTCTTGACCAAAACTGAACCCGGGACCTTCCAGTCCGCAGTCCAATGCTCTATCCACTTGAGCCAAACCAGCTAGGGCTTAAGATTTTTTTGGATATTCTGGGTCCCTCATGTTTTCCTATGAATTTTGGAATCAGCTTGTCAGTTTCTGCCACGGGTCGGCGGAGATGTTGGTAGGGATGGTGTTGAAATAGTAGGTCCATTTGGGGTGTGTTTTCACCTTAGCAACAGTAAGTCTTTCAGAAACACGGAGGTCTTCCCCACTTGCTTAGGTCTTCTTTGATTTATTTCAAAAACTAGGGGCCCGGTGCACAAAAATTTGTGCACTCGGGGTAGAGGGAGTCCCTCAGCCCGGCCTGTGCCCTCTCACAGTCTGGGACCCCTCAGTGGATGTCCTATGATGGCCCCAGTCTGCCAGGCGCCTTCTGTGTGTGTGTGAGTGTATGTGTGTGTGTGGCCACTGGGGACCTGCCCCCAGCCGCATCAGAGGCTC
>PVJC01042033.1:0-16076 GCA_004026665.1 Murina feae
CCCTGGGGACCTAGGAAGGAAACACCAAGAGCCCGTGGGTCCAGCAGCCCCAGGGGCCCGGCTCGGCCGTGGAGACCACAGAGGAGGTGACAGAACCCAACCGGGCCGGCCTCTCCACCGGGCCTGCCTCTCTCCACCACCCACACCTCGCCTTGCAGAAAGGACTTGTCCTTTTCAGCACGTGTCTCGGGTACTGGGTCTCTGTTCACTTTCCCACACCTTGGTGTGAACTCCCATTTTACAGCCGGGGAAACTGAGGTTGCAAGCGATGAAGGATTAGCTCATCATCATCGATGGTAGAGCCAGGGCACCTGACTCCTCCTGGTCCTGATCCTAACCCCACACACCGTCCTCTGGGGACCGATGGCCAACCTCTGGCCGGTGGGAACTCCCAGCCCCCGGGGCCTTGCCCACCTCCCGCCAGAAGGTGGCTCTGCCCCACCGCAGCGGGCCCCACCCTCACCTGCCCTCGGCAATGGCTATGAGGTCTGCGAGAGGCTACAGGAGGCAGGAGCTGCTCCAGAGAACCCTGAGCCCTCAGGGAGGTGGCCAGGCCGGGAGTAACAGTGGTTGCCTAGCAACCGGCGCGTAGCAACAGCGTCCCACGCCTCTGAAGCCATTCTAAGGCCAGGGCTCTGTGAGGGGATGACCTGGCCGGAGGGGGCGGGGTGCCAGGAGTTGTCCAGGCCAGAGCCTGCCTCCGCCGCTCCCCCATCGCCAGCCTCCCCCGCGCCAGGGCCCAGCAGAGCTGCTCTCTGAGCGACGCGAAATAAAAGATAATCCGGAACGATCACTTCCATTTATTGAGTACCCACTTCTCAGCAGACACTTGCCATCCGTCATCTGCAGTGGCTCTTCCAGGTCGCTATTATTATTCCTCTTGTCCCATGGGGACGGATGAGGTTAGGCAAGCAAAGTGGCTGGAGAGCTTGCAATCAGAAAACGAGGCTGATCCTCGGAGGTGGGTGGGTCCAGACTCCACTCTCTGCCTCTGGGTTAATGAATATTCGCTGTGTTCTGCCAGCGCCAAATCCGTGCCGTGCCCGGCCCCTCCACGCACATTAACAATCATCCCGAAGAAACCGAGGGTGTGGTTCAAGCCGAATCTGCAGCCTTTGATGAGGTTCTGATCCCCTCTCGCCCCCACTTCCTCCTCTTCCCCCCAGGGCTGTCCCTGCCTGCACACAGGGCTGCTGGCAGGCTGATGAGAGCGCGGACTCAGCACCTGAATTGATAATAACTAAGGCTCAGTTTTTATTTTATTTTTTTAATATATTTTTATTGATTTCAGAGAGGAAGGGAGAGAGAGACATCCATGATGAGAGAGAATCATCCATCGGCTGCCTCCTGCACACCCCCCACTTGGGGACCGTGCCCGACCGGGAATCGAACCATGACCTCCTGGTTCACACATAGGCTGATGCTCAACCCCTTTAAAGCTGCTCTTCTCAGCCTTATTTTGCTGATGGAAAAAGCGAGGCCCCGGGCCTGGCAGCTGGTGGAGGCAGAGCCTGGACCGAAACGGGAGTGAGGCAGTTCCGAAGCCCCTGCCCGCCGGGAGGGCCCACTTGCCCCCCCTTCCCCTCCCCCGCTGGCGCTGGCCGCTTTAGGGCTTGTAAATGCTGTAATAGCTGGATCTCTGGGGAGGTGGGTGGGAGTCCTGATCTGTAACTTGCCAATTTCCAGGGCATAAAGTGTCATGACTGCTTTCAAACTCCAAGGCAGTGCCCCTGAGCTGGACAGACGGGCTCAGGAGCCCCCCGCTGCAGCGCTTCCAGCACACGGATGCCATGGCCGGAAGTCGTCTCAAGGTTAGTAGTTACGTCAGCAGGCGATGACTTTGAAGTACTTATTACCTTCACTTTAAAATATTTGTATTTATTGATTTCAGAGGGGAAGGGAGAGGGAGAGAGAGAAATATTGATGATAAGAGAGAATCATTGATCGGCTGGAGCCCGCAACCCGGGCGTGTGCCCAGAATTCGCAGGCTGACGCTCTCACCACTGAGCAAACTGGTTCAGGCCCCCTGTGTTGTTCATGTGGCCACGTCTTCCCTGTTAACAGTGGCTTATAAATTCCCTGGCGGTTTCACCGGCTCTCATGCTTCATGTGAGCACCCCTGCCCTCAGGAGAGAGTGAGGTGCTAATGCAGGGGGGGGGGGCTTCCCTGCTGCACTCACCTCGAGGCGACTGGGCCTGCCAGGGAGGGTGCTTGTGTCTACATCTGACCCCACAGAGGGACCCTGGACTCAGTGGGGCCCAGGGCCCCAGGAGGTGTGGCAGGCAGAAGCAAAGGCACACAGCCCTGCCCTTCAGCGAGGAGCTCCCAGTCCGATGGCCGAGGCTTACATAAGCCCCACCCATGAAACACAAGATAGGGTGCTATGGGTGTGGCGGGGGCTCACCTGGGGGGGCGAAGGGACGGAATGGGTTCCTCAAAGTGTCTGTAGAGAAGTGATGATCACAAGCAAGAACTCAGACTCTGAAGCCAGCTGGCCTGAGCCCGCCCACTCCCCACCCACTTATAGCTGTCAGACTCAGTGCCTGTTCTGTGTGCCTCAGTTTCCCCTTCTGGAAAGTGGGGGCTCTAATGGTAGCTACCCATGGGGTTGTGGTACGCCTACAACACTTAGCCCAGTCCCTGGCACGCTTAGATGGCAGGTGCCATCTTAGAGTTAGGAAGAGGCCTTGGCAAAGGTTTGGGCCCAAAAGTTACAAAGCAGGAATTCCGCCGTGGCCCTGCCCTCAGGGAGCCCCAGCCTCAGACCCAGGGGTGTGATGCGGCCGAAAGGAGCCCAGCGCCCAGTCTAAGAGGCCGAGCTCAGGACCGCCTGGCGACTCCTCCTCCCCTCCCTGACCCTGTGTGGGCCTCTGGAGGGGAGGAGCCCAGCGCCCACCTGGAGGGCTGTGGGTGGATCTGCAGTGCCCGCTGCAGCAGGCCTGCGCCCCCAGCGGAGATGAGGGGCGGCCTCCACGCAGAAGGCCCGCAGGACAAAGGTGGGGAGTGCCCGGCCTGTGTGGAGCAGGGGTGACTGTCCCCCGAGGCTGGGCACCGAGTGGCAGTGGCAAGGGCTCAGCTGGGCAAGGCAGGCAGCCTGCAGCGGCCTGTGCCCAGGTTGCCCTTCAGCAGGGGGTGAAAAGTTTGAGATGCTCCCCTAGCGCCTGGAGGGAAGCTCGGGAGCTGCTGGGGACCACCTGGGCGGGAATTCCCCAGGCGGAGGCCTCGGACCCCAACTCCCAGCAGGGCCAGCAGCCGTGGTTTTCTGCTATGTGGCGACACCCAGCGGCTATAACTGGGAACCGCAGGAGAGGCGCTGCCTTCATAAGGCTGGGTGGGGGGGCAGGGGTGCAGGAGGAGGGAGCACAGCCAGTAGATTGCCCCAGACGCTAATGGGTGGAGGCAGCTTTGGCCCTGGGGCTGCACCAGGCCTGCTGGACGCAGGGCAGATCCTCTGTGAAGTGCTGAGCCTTTTGCCGTGCGCTCCACACCGCGTGGTTCTGAAGGGACAGGCTGCCCTGCTAGATGGGGTCGCTGGCCCGGCCTGCAGTAAGATCGAGAAGGCAGCACTCCCGGGCCGAACATGGGGTACAAGCATCTCTTTGAGTCCCTGCTTTCAATTCTTTGGGATACAATTCTTTGTATGCAGAAGAGGCGTTGCTGGGTCCTAGGATACGGTTGAAGTCCCTGTGCCGGAGGCCAGGGCAGGCCCAAAGGGTGATGTCTCCTGGGCCCTGAGACCAGGGATCAGGTGTGGCCTCAGGGAAAGCCTGGGCTGAGCAGTTAGCCTTTAGCCGGGAGAGGAAGAGGCGGAGGTGCTAAGGTCTTGGGTGAGCCCAGGTCACAACCCTGGTCCTTTCTGAGCCTCTTCTAAAACATGGGTTTGAGGTCTGGCTCGGAGACAAACAGGGCTGTGTGACGTTCCTTTAGTAACCGCCCCTCTCTGGTCCTGTTTCCTGAGAAAAACAGGGGCTGGTCCGGAATAGGAGGTTTGGCTTATGTGTTCGTGGTGGGAGATGTGTTGCTTGTTTGGGCTCAGGCCTTGGATCTTGAAATGATGGCTGTCCCCCATTACTCCCCCCGCCCCACGTCATCTGTGAGGGAGCAGGACCCCCAGCCCACCCTCTTTCCAGGCCCTTCCCCTCTGCCTTGTTATAGGGTAGTGTGGCCTGGCCTCCGGGGCCTCTCCCAACCCAGACCCTCAGGTGTGTCCACAGAGGCCACAGGGTCCATGAAACAGAGCTCACCAAAGCCCTCATCCTGTCACTTTCTGAGCCCAGATTCTTCAGAGGCCACCTGGAGCAGGTGCCCCCACTGTGCGACCACCTGGACCCCAAAGGCCCTGATGCGCCCCTGCGGTGGAGCAATTTGAGGTTGGGACATGGCGTACAAGGGCACTGCCGAGTGGCAGGGGTGTGGTTATTATGGGTGTGGTTATTATGGGTGTAAAGACTGGGTCCAGCCCGGACAGTGTGGCTCAATGGTTGAGCATCAGCCTATGAACCAGGAGGTCATGGTTCGATTCCTGGTCAAGGGCACATGCCTGGGTTGCAGGCTCGATCCCCAGTGGGGGGCATGCAGTAGGCAGCCGATCCATGATTCTCTCTCATCATTGATGTTTCTTTCTCTCCCTCTCTCCCTCTTCCTTCCTCTCTGAATTCAGTGGAAATAATTTGTAAAAAGATTGGGTCCAGGGAGGAGCCTGCAGACGGGCCAGGTGACTTTGGCTCCAGTGAGGGTTTCCCCACTTCCAGTTTCTCCGCAGGACGACTTGGGCTGGGTGGAAGGTCTGCCGCCTTAGGGGAACTGGTTCCCCTACTCTCCTAGACCCCCGTAAAAAGTGCTCTGGAGGCCCTGCTCACGGAGCATCACCTGGGGAACTGAAGCAGCCCCAGTCTAATGGCCGAGTCTTATCTCTCTGTCTTTCATAAAAGGAACCATCACCCCTGGCGGCTGAGTGCGCGCTCCCCTCTCCACTGCCCACCCTGCTGGCTCACTGCTGCCCCTGAGTCCCCCCTAAGTGGGTGGGCGTTTCCTGGAAGAACAAGTGTTTATGTGATGCCTGTTCTGTTTCTGCCTGTTCTGTTCTTTTACTGTCTCCTTTGGGGGAACTGGTTGATCTTGCACGAGGTTTAAAAATTCATGACTCCTGGGGAAGATGAAACAAAGATGAAGCAGGAGGTAAGAACCCAATCCCCGGCCTCCCCCGGGATGGAGATGAGGGGGGTGTCAGGAGGGTGGGTTCGGGACACACAGAGATCTGGGGTCAAACCTGCGGCCTCCGTGCGGTCGGGCTGTCTGGCTTCCTTCACTTCTCGCAGCCGTTTCCTTAGCTGGACCTCGAGGTCACAGTAGCACTCACGCACTTGGGCTGTGGATTCAGGGGAAAAGGTGATATTTAAGTGCTTAGCGCACAGGGTGGTCTAGAGAAGGCATTCCTCAGTGTTCAGGATTATTTTCCATTCCCCAGACTCCCTGGCGGTTCGATAAGGACCATGCGGCCAGTCCTGTCCCCTGGCGCTGTGGGAGGGATTGAGGGGTGCCATTCCCAGTCTGAGATGTGAGTTTTCCACTCTCGGGGGATGGGGACCTCGTGCTGGGATGAAGAACCGAGACGGACGCAGCCTGGAGCCCTGCGCCATCGCGGGGAGGCCGTTCGGGGAGGTGGTAGCCGCTCGCTGCTTCATGCCTGCGCAGCCTGGCTCTCGTGCGTCCCTGCGGCCTGAGCAGGGAACTGCGGGTGGGAGGACTTCTTGGGAAAGAGGTTTGGATGCGAGTCTGTGTGAGTCAGGGTTCTCCAGAGAAACAGGACCACTCGGATGTTTACCCAGGGAGAGATAGAAATAGATTTATTATAAGGAATTAGCTCGCGCGATGGTGGAGGCGGGCAGCTCCCAAGAACTGCGGGGTGAGTCAGCAGGCCGGAGGCCCCAGAGAGCGGGTGGTTGGGTTCCCGTCTGCATGTGAGGGCCTGAGAACCAGAAGCCGGGGCGGGGGGCGGGGCGGTTTCCCCGCTGAAGATAAACAGGCTGAGGCCCAGGACGAGCCGCTGCTCCTGTCTGAATCCAGAGGCAGGCCATGAGCTGACGTCCGCGTTGGAAGCCAGGCGGCGGGCGGGCGGGAAGGATGCTCTCCGATGCTGGGGAGGACGGGTCTCTCAGGCCCTCAACTGACGGGAGGCGGCCCACCCACTTCGGGGAGGGCAATCTGCTTTACGCCATCTACTGAATTCGCTGTTAATCTCGCCCCGAAAAAATGCCCTCACAGGGACATGCAGGGTCGTGCTTGGCCACATATCCGAGTGATCTGTGGCTCAGTCAGGGTGACACATGAAATCAAGCGTCGCATCGCCTCGTAGGGGAAGCCGATGGAGGCGGACCTGCCGCACTGTGAAGAGGATGGTAGTGGCGAGGAAGCCGCGGCCTAGTCATGAAGCAGCCCGTCGCTGAACTACAGAGGTAAGGCCTAAAACCGCAAGATTCCTGGAAGAACACACAGGGAAGCCACGCCTTCACGTGGATCTCGGCAATGATTTTGGGAATAGGACCCCCAAAAATGCACACGCAACAGAAGCAAATATAATGAAAGGGGGCTGCCGGAGGCGCGACAGCTCCTGCCCAGCAAAGGAAACACTCAACAGCACGGGAAGGCGACCTACGAACTGAGAGAAAGGTTTGCAAACCACGTGTCGGAGAAAGGGTTAACATCCAAAGTGTGTGAGCAATTCGTACAACTCGCTAGCCAAAGGCAAGTAACCAGCTTAAACATGGGCGAAGGACATTCACAGACAGTTTCCCCGAGAATATATACAAACTAGAAGCCCAGCGCGCAAAATCCTGGGGCCTCACTGCACTCACAGCCCCACCCACCTGCACCCGTCTTTGGTCGTTATGGTGTTAGGGCCATTAGGTTTTTATTTTTATTTTTTTATATATTTCATTGATTTTTTACAGAGAGGAAGGGAGAGGGATAGAGAGTTAGAAACATCGATGAGAGAGACATCGATCAGCTGCTTCCTGTGCACTTCCCACTGGGGATGTGCCCGCAACCCAGGTACATGCCCTTGACCAGAATCAAACCTGGGACCCTTCAGTCCGCAGGCCGACGCTCTATCCACTGAGCCAAACAGGTCAGGCTTTTTTTTATAATATAGACTAGGGGCCCAGCCTGCCCCCTCTCACATATTGGGAGCCCTCAGGGGGTGTCCTACTGATGGCTTAGGCCCGCTTCCTGATCCCCTTGGGGAGCGGGCCTAAGCTGAAGTCTGGCCTCCCTTTGTGGGAGGCGACCAGGCTAATTAGGGGAAGCCACCAGCACCAGCACCCCGCTGCTGCAGCCACTGCCAGTCACTGCAGCCACCAAGGTGTTTTCATCAACATGGACTCCAGTCCCTTCACCATGAAGATATGTCAACTTTCTTTAGGCATTTTCAAGATGTGTCTTTCATAGGATATATTTCTTTTTTCTTTCTTTTTTACCCTCACCTGAGGATGTGTTTCCATTGAATTTTAGAGAATGTGGAAGAGAAGGGAAAAACAAAGAGAAACATCAAAGTGAGAAGAACACTTTGATTGGTTGCCTCCTGCATATGCCCTGACCTGGGCCCCGGCCAGGGAGGACCCTGCAACCTAGGTACATGCCCTTGGTCAGAATTGAACCCAGACCCTGCAGTCAGCAGGCTGAGGCATTACGCACTGAGCCAAACTGGCTAGGGCAGGAGATGACATTTTAGCCCTCCAGCAGCAGACCTTCATTTTTTCTCTCTAGGAGTGTGGTGGAAGCACCCTAGATTGCCATTTTGGATTCTTATTACCCAGGTTACTGAGAATATTATCAGTGGCATACAGGGAGCTTAGCCAGTGAGCGGTAAGAAAAGGTGTTTCCTCTGTAGTTTACTCCGATCACCAGCTCCACCCCTGCCCAGGCCTGTAACGTCTGACCGAGGATGCAGGCCTGGGCAGGGGGCCCCCAGACCCCTGCTTTGTCAGTTCCACCAGTGCCCAGACCCCTGCAATCTCCAGCCTTGCCCCTGCCCAGGCCTGAGGCCTCTGTCCCATGCCTTATGCCTGGGTAGGGTACCCTCACACCCCTCTGATCACTGGCTCTGCCCCTGTCTCCTCTGATCACTGGCTCTGCCCTTGCCCATGCCTGAGGCCTCTGGTGAAGGTCTCTAGCCTGGACAGGGGACCCCAAGCCCCCTCTGATCACCTGTTGTGCCCCTCGGGCCCCCCACCTCCCCCGCCACCTGCCTGGCTAACAGGCCTGACCACTTCAGTGGCGGGGCTGAGCCGGACTGGGCACCGCCATCTTGTGGCTATGGGGGTGGCCATCTTTGTGATGGAGTGACTCCTAATTTGCATATTACTCTTTTATTAGGTAGGATGTGGCTATGGGTGCCTCCATCTTGTGGCTATGGGATGGCCATCTTTGTCATGGAGTGATGCTTAATTTGCATATTACTCTTTTATTAGATAGACTAGGGACCTGGTGCCCAAAATTTGTGCACTGGGGGGGGGGTCCCTCAGCCCGGCCTGTGCTCTCTCACAGTCTGGAACCCCTTGGGGGATGTCCACCTGCTAGCATGCCTGGCCAGCCTGGGTGAGGGGCTGAGGGCCATTTTCAGGCTGCCCACAGCCCATTCAGGGTTTGGGTCCCTACTGGGGTGCCTGGCCAGCCTGGGTGAGGGGCTGGGTGAGGCAGCTGGGTGCCGCCTCCAGGGTCCCGATCGCTGGCTCCTCCGCCTCCTCAGCCTGAGCCCAGCTGCCGCTGCCCACCGCCGCCCGCTGCTGCCCACGCTGCACCCGCTGCCACCCGCTCCGTGGCTGCCAGCCTCCATCTTGGCTGGGTTAATTTGCATACAGCCACTCTGATTGGCTGGTGGGTGTGGTTTGGCTGGTGGGCGTGGCTTAGGCGTCTTGGAGGGATGGCTAATTTGCATATTACTCTTTTATTCGAGTAGATGGCCAACGGGCACATGAAAAGGTGCTCCACGCCGCTGACCATCAGGGAAATGCAGCCAAAGCCACCACGAGCTATTATCCCCTCTCACCTTCAGCACGTCTGCTATCAGAAGGACATGCACTCAGGGCTGGCAGGATGTGGAGAAAGGGACCCTCATGTACTGCTGGGACCCCCATGCAGAGTACAGAGGCCCCTCACAGTGTCTGAACGGCCCAGCCAGCATGGCTCGTGGCTGAGCATCGACCTGTGACTCAGGAGGTCACGATTAGAGTCCCAATCAGGCCTGATACACTGAACTTCACCAAAAACTGCTGGGAAAACAAATACGCAAGCCACAGGCTGGGTATAAATATTTGCAAACATTTCACTGGCCACGGACTGGTATGCAAGATAAATAAAGCACATGTACAATTCCATAATAGGATGACAACAAATGAATTTTAAAATGGATAAAAGGCCTTGGCCGGTTTGGCTCAGTGGATAGAGCATCAGCCTGTGGACTCAAGGGTCCCGGGTTCAATTCCAGTCAAGGGCACATGCTGAGGTTGCAGGCTCGGTCCCCAGTCGGGGGCGTGCAGGAGGCAGCCAATCAATGATTCTCTCTCATCATTGATGTTTCTCTCTTTTCCCTTCCCTTCCTCTCTGAAATCGATAACAAAAAATAAAAATAAATAAAATGGATAAAAGACTTTAACAGACACTCCACAAAAGAAGATATATGAGCGGCCAGTAAGCATGTAGTAAAAAGTATTTAAGCCCTGGATGGTGTGGCCCAGTGGATAGAGCATCGGCCTGTGGACTGAAAGGTCCCAGGTTCGAATCCGGTCAAGGGCATGTACCTGGGTTGCGGGTACACCCCAGTGGGAGGTGGGCAGGAGGCAGCTGATCGATGTTTCTCTCTCATCGATGTTTCTAGCTCTCTATCCCTCGCCCTTCCTCTCTATAAATAAATCAATAAAAAATATTTTAGGGAAAAAAGTATTTAACATCATTAATCGTCAGGGAAGCACAAGTTAAAACCACAGCAAGGGGCCGCCCCTGCCCACCAGGTGGGCTGACAACACCCAATGCTGACCAGGTCCGGGGTGGCTGGCTCTCCCAGCACTGGTGGTGGGATGTAGCACAGCACATCTGTGCTGAGCCAGCTCAGCCAAGCATTCGCAAGCCAGACGCGGGGCAGCGAAGGATGAAGAAAAAACAGAGAATAAGCTAGATCTGGGTGGATCTCCTGTGCCTGGCTGAGGCCACAGAGAGAGATCCAGACAGCAAGCTGAGCCTTTATGTTATAGCCAGAGGTAAACAAGGTAGTGGTCACCATAGTTACAATGTTCTTGTGAGTCTCACTTGTGTTGGCAGCACTTGCTGCACCTCCCACAGCCCATTAGCTACTCAGGTAAGGAGGGGAGTCATAAGGTCAAGCCTAATTATGCTAGGAGGGCTGTGCCCTCAAAGCTGGGACTAGTTTGTGACTTTGCCAACAGGTCAGTCCCAGGCTTAACCCTATAGCCATGTCCTACACACATCTGCTTTGAAAAAAGTTTGGCAGTTGCTTTTTTGTTTGTTAATCCTCGTCTACGGATATTTTCCATTGATTTTTAGAGAGAGTGGAAGAGAGGGAAAGAGAGAAACATCGATGTGAGACCAGGGACCCGCAACCAACGTACATGCCCTTGGACTGGAATTGAACCCGGGACCTTTCAGTCCCTCAGGCCGACGCCCTATCCAGTGAGCCAAACCAGCCAGGGCTTGGCGGTTGCTTTTAAACTAGACATATGCCTACCTACGACCCAGCCGTTCTGTGTCTAGCTACTTACCGAGAGAGAGAAAAGCATTTGTGCACTTGTTTGTGGCGTCTTCATTCACAATAGCCCAATACTGGCAAGAGCAGAGGCATCCGTGATAAGAGGATGGCTGGACTGAACGTGGTAGAGTCATACAACGGAATAAACGATAAACGCTGACACAGAGGAATCTCAGGAACATTCTGCCGAGCGGAAGCAGGTGCACACAGAAGAGTGCACACCAAACAAGGCCAGCTACATGCTGTCCTGGAGCAGGCAGGCTCTTCCGTGGTGGGGAAGCCAGAGCAAGGGTGGCCTGGGGGGTGCTGTGGGGGCTGATGGGATGGAGCACAAGGGACCTTTCTAGGGCGACGGTGATTTCTGTATCTTGATAGGAGTTTGGTTGTTAAAAGTGCTCTTTTTTATATCAAAATTCAGCAGATGTGTCCGTGGGATTTGTGCATTTTAGCCCTGGCCTGTGCTTCTCGGTGGTCAGAGTGTCGGCCTCCTCATCGAAGGGTTGCAGGTTCAATTTTTGATCAAGGGCACATACCTGGGTTGCGGGTCAACCTGAGACCGGGTCAGGGCATGTGAAGAAGGCAACCCATCCATGTGTCTCCCTCCCGTCAATGTTTCTCGCTCGCTCGCTCGCTCCCTCCCTCCCTTCTCTAAAATTTAATGGAAAACATTTTGAGAATGAACAACAACAAAAAGATGTGTGCGTTTTATTGCATGTATATTTTATAGCAGGAGGCAAAAAGCTTTAAGTAAATATCAAAGTCTAGTTAATAATTTGCATTCTGAAGTATTCAGGGGAGGTGTTCTGATGTCTGTAATTTTCTCTGAAATACATAAAAAAGTAGATGCTTTTTATGGGTGGAGAGGGATGGAAAGACAGACAGATGTGTGATCGATCAAACAGCATTAAAAAGTTAGTGGCAGGCAATGTCCAGTGAGGTTCAGTTGGTTGGCATCCATGAACTGAAAGGTTGCTGGTTCGATTCCCAGTCAGGGCACATGCCCGGGTTGTGGGCTGGATCCCCAGCAGGGATGGGTAGGAGGCAGCTGATCAGTGATTCTTATCATTGACTAGAGGCCCAGTGCACAAAAATTCGTGCACTCAGGAGGGTCCCTCAGCCCAGCCTGTGCCCTCTCACAGTCCCTCAAGGGATGTCCACCTGCTGGCTTAGGCCCACTCCCTGGGCTATTGGGCCTAAGCTGGTAGTCAGACATCCCTCTGGCAGCCTGGGAGCCCTCGGGGGATGTCCACTTGCCAGCAGGGAGCAGGCCTAAGATGCAGTCGGACTGCTGAGGAGGCAGGAGAGGCTCTCACCACCACCACTGTACTGGCAGCATCAGCCTGGCTTGTGTCTAAGCAGAGCTCCCCCTGTGGGAGTGCACTGACCACCAGGGGCAGCTCCTGTATTGAGCGTCTGCCCCCTGGTGGTCAGTGTGTGTCATAGTGACCAGTCATTCCCAGCTGTTCTGTTAGGCTCAATTTGCATATTACCCTTTTATTATATAGGATGTTTCTATCTCCCCCTCTCCCTTCCTCTCTGAAATCAATAAAAATATACATTAAAAAGAAAGTCAATGGCAGAATCGAAGTGCTGGATGTATGGGTGTTTACTGCAAAACTCAACATTGTTTGAAATTTTCAATAACAAAATGCTAGAAAAACTTGGTAACATTTTATGCATTTGTTCTTACAGTTACCTTTTAATGTTGGCAAGTGACCGCTATTGACATAATTGTTCAATTTCCAGTGATGATCAACAGCTTCCTTTTAAAACTAATTTGTTTAAATAAAAAAGAGAGTTTTTTTATTGAAGAAAGCGATTCGGTAAATATTAGTATAGATGGTGCACAGATTCGGTCAAGCCCAGGCTGGCCAGGAGTGGACAGGCTCAGACTGGGCCGGGGGTGCTGAAGCCACAGGTTCTGGTGGACGCCCCCCTTGCTGCCCCTGCTGTGAGGCTGTGAGTGTGGGCAAGCGCCCCATAGATGGGGGAGGCCTCCTGTGAGTGAATGGACAGCCCAGGGAGCACATTCGCATTCGGGAGGTCACACCTCCCACTCCCGGCACAGGGTGAGGGCAGAGGACACGGCCACCTGGGACAACAGTCTGAAGGATTCTGAAGGGTTTGCTGGGGCAGGAGTGAAGGGCCCATAGATCGAATGGGGAGGAGAAGCGGAGCGCGAGCTGGCGGGTGCTGAGGGCCCGCACAGACGCCATCCCCAGTGATTCTGCTTCCCCAGCACACCCTCCTGCGGGGGATGAGGTGCGCCGCCAGCAGGAGAGGGGGTCGGCCTGGGGCCTGTGCACCTGGGTCTTGGGGTGCAGCGTCCTTCCGTCTCCTGAAGAACACCGGGGTTCCGGACCTCCAGGTCCTCCAGGCGCCTGGGCAGAGAACCAAGAACTTTCCACAGCGGGAGAGAGCGCCAATCCATTACCACCCCTGCCCCAGCCCCAGGGCCGCAGCAGAGCGATGGCGGAGCTTGCAGTGCAGCCTGAGACAGTGCAGCCTGTGGGGCCTGGGCCCCGGGTTTCCCATCGGGGACCAGCAAGCTCCTCTCATAACCACACTCTCCTCGTCCGTCTCCCGTGGGCAACGAATGCCAGGCCACGTAGAGCCCATAGCAGCGGGCACTGTAGCTGGCGACCTGCCGCGTATTAGCGGCCATCAGGTATGTGCGAGCACTTTCCACGCCTCACTTCCCGTCGTCCCCGCACCCACTCGGAGGGAGGCGCTGTTCTCACCTTTGCTGACTAGAGACAAGGTCGCCCGGCTGACGGACGGTCCTGCTTGGGTCCGATTCCCCATGGAGCCAGGGCAGCACCCAAGGCGAGCATGTCATCGCGTAGGAGCCACACCGAACGGCCTGGGGGAGGACATGCGTCCTCGTTAGCGCTTTAAAACGGCTCCTGCGATGGATAGTGTGTAGTGTGTTCCCCTGGCCCTTTCTCAACCTTGATTCTGAGGGAGAGGAATATCGATTGTGGTTCCACTTATTGATGCCTTCGTTGCTTGATTCTTTTTAAAAATCTATTTTTATTGATCTCAGAGAGGAAGGGAGAGGGAAGGACCAAGAGAAACATCAATGATGAGAGAGAAGCATCCATCGGCTGCCTCCTGCATGACCCCCACCAGGGACCGAGCCTGCAACCTGGGCGTGTGCCCTGGCCGGGAATCAAACCGTGAGCTCCTGGCTCATAGGTCGATGCTGGGGCACTGGTTGATGCTTGCACGTGCCCTGTGGGGTGGAACCTGCACCCTTGGCGCATCTGGACGACGCTCCAGCCGCGGAGCCGCCGGACGGGGCCGGTTGTCCGTTTGAAAGAGCACGTCTTCCCCGTGGCGGGAGTGTGTGGTTTCGGGCAGGAACCAGCGAAAGGTCGAACTCTCCTCCTGTGGGGACAGGTCACAGGCGGCGAGTCCTCCGCACGTCTTCTCCGCCGAAGCCCTTCGAAGCCCGTTGTTGACTCGGACACTTCACCTTTGCCTCCATCCCTCCGAACGCCTGGCTGCTCACAGACACTTGTTTCTTGAAGCCTTGGGCTGCCCGCCCTCCCCCGCCGCATGTCACCTTACCTGCCTGGGGAAGAGTCTAACCGTGCAGAGGGCTCCTGGGAAACTGAGGTATCCCAGGGCAGAGTAACTAGAAGCTGATCAGCACCAACTTGGCAGCCACCAATGGCAGGTCCGCCGACCCCAGGCACGACGGGCTGGACGCATGGGGGGCTGTCAGCTCAGCCCCAAGACCTGCTGCCATGTAAGGCCGCCCCAGCTCTGTGCCCTGGCACCTCCCTGCCCAGCCAGCATGGCGGCAGATGGGCTAAAGGGTAAACATGAGGCTCTTGCCTCCCGGAGAAATCTCTTTCCCTGCTGATAGATTATTTTAAAATATGTTTTGATTGATTTCAGAGAAGAAGGGAGAGGGAGAGAGAGATGGAAACATCAATGATGAGAGAGAATCATCGATCGGCTGCCTCTGGCACGTCACCTATTGGGGATCGAGCCTGCAACCCGGACATGTGCCCTTGAGCGGAATCGAACCCAGAACCCTCAGTCCACAGGCCGATGCTCTATCCACTGGGCACACCAGCCAGGGCTCCCTGGTGATATTTCGAAGAGGAGCTAGGTTTGTGCCAGTGCCGCCCTGTCCGGAGGCGAAGACACAGACCAGATGACCGCCAGGTAGTGCCTGGAGCCAGCCAGAGGCCTCCGCGTGGCCGGGACGGACACACTCCATGGAAGGCACACAGCTCAGGCCGCGGTGCTTGGCTTGCGGATTTTGACGACTTCAAGTGCCTGAGTGAGGAAACGATGGGAAAAGGACAGACTTGACTGACCCAGTTTGATGCGCCTGGAGACAGGACTCGCGAGGCTACTTCAGATGGGCCAGGGCAGGGCCAGGCGCTCGGGGCCTGGCGCGGGCGGGAATGAGGTCAGCGAGTGGTGATGTGTCAAACCGAGAGGAATGATGGAGCTTCTGTTCAGCAGGGCCCTTGGGGGGGCTGCTGGCCCTGGCTGTGCGCTTATTAATTGTTGTTTTATTTTTAATGCACTGTGGCCGGCCTAGTTTTACTTCATGCCTAATAAAGGGGAAAACTGTTTACATAGCACCCCTGCGCCTGACACTGAGCAGCTGAGGTTAGCAAGGCCGTCCCTCGCGGAGATGACACAAGCCAGCAGCCAGGGAGGAAAACAGCTCCGTCCGCAGCCAGGCCCAGGTGGCGGTGGCGGCAGCTGGGTGGGAGAGGTCAGACCCCCAGGGCCAGCTCCAAGCGGGGAGTTGGCTACGGGGTCTGATGGCGTCAGCACCGGGGTAGACGGGCCAGCCGCTGCCGTCGGCGAACGCTCCCGCAGCCCAGATCTCGCTCCATAAACTGCCTGCGCAACCCCCTCACCACGTCCACGGGGCTGAGACAATGGCCAGGGTCTGCGGGGAGTTCCAGGGCGACATGCGTCTCCGCGTCTGCCCTGCTCTGCCTTCTCTCACACCCGCTCCCTGCTTGGGTGAGAGCTGCGGGTTTTTCCATCGAAGGTCCCGTGACCGCCGTCTGTTTTCTCTCCAGCCTCCACGGGCTCTGTCACGGGCTGGGCTCTCCATCTGCGGAGGAGACTGCCCTGCACAGAGCTCTGGAGACCTTCCCGACCCACCAGGCGATGTGGGGACACAGGGGCCCCTGCTACCTCCCGAGGGCTTGCTGTGTGCTGGGGTCCCGTAGGAACTTAGCGCTGCATCCCTCCGTCATCTGATGGTCACCACTGGTTAAGAGAGGGAGGGTCACCGTCCCACTTGACAGATGAAAAAACCGAGGCTCAGGCCAA